>CM016568.1:780671-785671 GCA_003412495.2 Echium plantagineum | reverse complement strand
TGTTTTCATTCCGGAAATAATCCTATAAGTCCAAAACATTCTTTGAGAAGTTTAAAATAGTTTAAAATTAGCATGTATGTCAAAATCTAGCTCTTCCAACATAAGATCGTCTTATGGCGAGTCTTGTGGAGGTAAGTGGGAGCACTTTGATTTTATCCTATCGGTACTAATTAAATTGATTAATTGAGTATCGAAAGGAAGTTTGAGGTTTGAGTTATTATAAATTTCAAACCTTAACAAATATAACTTATGCTAAGTCTCTTTGAATGAAATCGGGTTATTAGTTCAATATGTTGAACTTATGATAGAACTTCCTAAAATTGGCTATGTTAATTGTTGGACAACTAAAGGTTATGATATGCATATATGACTATGATTCACATTATTTGAATGTGAGTATGTGTGTGAGTTGTGTGTTGCTTGTGTGTTTTATTCCATTCCTATCATGTTTATGTGTTTTATGTATAATGTGTTATACATATATAAACTGTAGTCTGAATGGAATGGGGATTTGATATGGCCTAGTATTTATTCGAAATACAGTCTGCGTACTGTCCTTGATATTGAAATACGGCGCATGTGTCGTTTTAAATTATTGTATTGTTATTTCTTTTTCGCGGCGCATGTGCCATTTAATGCGAAAGTTGATTATGTAACAAGACATGAAGAGACGGACTTGGAGCATGGCGATGTCCAAGAAGACGGAGACCAAGGACTTAGTTTAGAACTAGTTAGACTAGTTTTATTTAATGTTCTTTAGGCCATATCACGTCCCTTTAAAGTGATTATTATTCATGTCATGTTTCATGCTTACATATATTTTCTTGACGTATATGTACACCTTTTGTGATATGCATGAAATGTGGATTACATGTTTAATCTAAACCCCTCCACGTTATAATTAAGTGTTTGCCAAACCTTAAGTTCAAAGTTGTCAAACTTTCCTACGTTTCGGGTGGATCATCCCTAGATGGGCACTTTGATTCATAGGAATAGGAGGCAATGGGATTACATGCGCTACAGGTTAGCCCATCGAACCGGCAAATGTAATCCATCCCTTTATGGTGAACTAAGGTTACTTAAAACGTGGCTACAGGTTAGCCCATCGAACCGGCCCGTTTGGCAAAGGAAGTCTATAGTGTCATAAAACGACTAATGATAGACGCCAAGAGTCATATATAATCATTGGATGATTAATATATGATAGTCTAGTAGGACTTACCCATGGATTGGACTATGAGGATGATTGCGTGTGCCGCTCATACCCAAGTCCGTGGGGTCTTGGTATACTTGTACACTTCGAGGGGTTGTTGGTACTCGTATTATTATTTCAAGCATGCTTTACTTGTATCGTATGTTTTACATATAAATTAAACTGAATGTCGTTTCATACTCGCATGTTTTTAGATGGCAACTGCTAAGAAATCAACTTCAAATTCACTCCGATCTACACTTGAGAAGTGTAAACTCAATGGCAATAACTTCAACGACTGGTCTCGTAACTTGAGAATCGTTCTCAAGCACGAGAGAGTCGAGTATGTTCTTAAGGAATAACTTCCTCCACCACCCGGAGATAATGCCGATGAGCTAGAACGTAGTGCATATGATGTACACGTGGATGATGCATTGGATTTCCAATGTCTTATGCTAGCCAACATGGAACCGAATCTTCAGATTCAGTTCGAAAATGTGGCAGCATATGACATGTACAGCAGACTGGAAGAGATGTTCCAGAAGCGGGCAAGAAATGAGCGGTACGAAGCTGTTTGTGCCCTCATGGATTGCAAACTATCCAATGGTCAACAGGCCAGTCCTCATGTTCTCAAGATGATTGGGATCATCGAGAGACTTGAGTCTTTGGGAACTCAGTTTTCCAAGGATTTGGCCGTTGACATAATCCTCCGTTCCCTTCCTGACAAGTTTGGTAACTTTGTCATGAACTTCAACATGCATGACTTCGATAAATCGTTATCGGAGTTACATAACATGATCAGCACGGCTGATACTGCGTTGAAGTGTGGGAAGAGCTCTACCCCTACTCCCTCTGTTCTGATGATTCAGAACAAGAAGGCCTTTAAGAAAGGCAAGGGGAAATGGAAGGGAAAGGCCAAGACTGGATCTATCAAAACAGTCAAGGCCCAGACTTCCAAAACTCCGGCTAAAGGTCCTAAGGGGACTGACCAGTGTCATTATTGTAATACACCTGGTCACTGGAAGAGGAACTGCAAGAAGTACCTCGAAGACAAGAAGAGTGTGACTCTTCCGGCAGGTATATTCGTTATTGAAGCTTTTATCACCTCTAATAACTCTACTTGGGTACTTGACTCAGGATGTGGTTCTCATATTTGTCGAAATATGCAGGTACTACAGGACAGTAGAGCTCTTCGGAAGGGAGAGGTGGACTTGCGGGTGGGCAATGGAGCAAAGGTTGCTGCAGTTGCCGTGGGCAAGATAGATTTAAAACTACCATCCGGGATGGTCTTAGTTTTAAATAATGTATATTGTATTCCCGCTATTTCTAGAAATATTATTTCCATATCTGTTTTGAACAATGATGGTTTTACCATCCTTATGGAAAGAAATATGTGTTCTATTAATCGTGATGGTTTACTTTATGCAAAAGCTTCAAACCAAAATGGCCTTTTCATACTAGATGAGGATCATGAGGTATATAACGTAAATATTAAAAGGAACAAGCCTAACGACTTGAATCCTACCTACCTATGGCATTGCAGACTTGGTCATATAAATGAAAATCGCATCAAGAAACTCCACGAAAGTGGAATTATTGAGTCACTTGATTTTGAATCATATGACCAATGCGAATCATGCCTTTTAGGCAAGATGACCAAATCGCCTTTCACTGGAACGAGTGAAAGGGCAAGTGATTTATTGGGGATAATACATACCGATGTATGTGGTCCAATGAACACTCCTGCAAGAGGTGGTTTTCCCTACTTCATTACCTTCACGGATGACCTTAGCCGTTATGGCTATGTCTATCTAATGAAGCACAAGAGTGAAGCCTTTGAAAAGTTCAAAGAATTCCAAAATGAAGTAGAGAATCAACTCGGCAAGACTATTAAGACTCTTCGATCCGATCGAGGAGGCGAATATATGAGCCACGAGTTTGACGCTCATCTTAGAGACTGTGGAATTGTTTCACAACTCACACCGGCCGGAACACCACAACATAATGGTGTGTCCGAAAGGAGGAATCGCACTCTGTTAGACAGTTCGCGATCCATGATGAGTCGAACCGACCTACATGTCAGCTTCTGGGGTTACGCGTTGCAAACTGCCGCACTTACCTTAAATAATTGTCCAACCAAGTCAGCTGAGAAAGTACCATATGAGATGTGGTTTGGGAAACGTCCCAAGATTAGCTTTCTCAGGGTTTGGGGTTGCTTGGCCTACGTCAAGAAATTGAACGTAGACAAGCTAGGCCCAAAGGCTGACTTGTGCCATTTCATTGGTTATCAAAAGGAAACCAAAGGGTATTATTTCTACCTTAAGCCAGAAAATAAGATTTTCGTGGCTAGGACAGCGCATTTCCTTGAGAAAGAGTTTTTATCAGGAAATGTCAGAGATACGGTACAACTTGAAGAAGTTCAAGATGATGAGCCAAATGAGTTAATGAACTCATTCGACACGTTTAATGAGCAAGTTGAGTTATCGAACTCAAGAAACTCATTGAATAGGAGAGTTGGGTTATTGAACTCAAGGGTCTCATCAAATGAGCAAGTCGAGTTAACGAACTCGGCAGGCTCACTTCAGGAAGTAGATCCTCCATTCATGGTGGATCCTATCTTGGACCCTAGATCCACGGTAGATGAAACTCCTGAAGAAGTACCGACCCTTAGGAAATCCAATAGGACTCGTCATGTTCCCGATAGATGGTATGGGGAATCCTTCTTGATAGAAGACGACGAGCCTTATACTTATGGAGCCGCAATGAAAGGGCCAGATAGCGAGTCATGGCTTGAAGCCATGAAATCCGAGATAGACTCTATGTACCAGAATTATGTCTGGACATTGGTTCGCTTACCCGAAGGTGCTAGACCTATCGAGTGTAAGTGGGTCTTTAAGAAAAAGCTTGATAAAGATGGAAATGTCCATGTTTACAAGGCTAGACTAGTGGCGAAGGGTTTCAAACAAATTCATGGTATTGACTATGATGAAACCTACTCACCGGTAGTCATGTTCAAGTCTATTCGGATCCTCTTAGCCATTGCCGCATATTATGACTATGAGATATGGCAAATGGATGTAAAGACCGCTTTCCTTAATGGAAACCTTGAGGAGGATGTGTACATGACACAACCTCCAGGCTTTACATGTCCGAAAGGACCTAAGAAGGTATGTAAGCTTCAGAGATCCATTTATGGACTCAAGCAAGCTTCTCGCAGTTGGAACCTCCGATTCGATGAAGCAATTAAAGAATTTGGCTTCATTCAGAATGAGGAGGATGCTTGTGTATACAAGAAGGTAAGTGGGAGCCACATTGCATTTATAGTCTTGTATGTAGATGACATACTGATCATTGGAAACAACAAACCGCTCCTTGAGTCAGTCAAGAGATGGTTGTGTAAGTGTTTCTCAATGAAGGACTTAGGAGAGGCGCAGTATATCCTTGGAATCAAGATATATCGAGATCGAGCCAATAGGTTGATTGGCCTGAGACAGGACACTTATATTGATAAGGTTCTGAGACGATTCGATATGATCGATTCCAAAAAGGGAATACTGCCTATCACAACTGGTACTATTCTCGGCAAAAGTCAGTGCCCCACCACTGACGTCGAGAAGGAGAACATGAGTAGAGTCCCGTATGCTTCAGCCATAGGATCTATCATGTATGCCATGTTGTGCACTAGACCAGACGTATCGTACGCTCTGAGTCTGACTAGCCGATATCAAGCGAATCCAGGCAAGAGCCATTGGACCGCTGTGAAATCTATCCTTAAGTACTTGAGAAGGACTAAGGATATGTTTCTGGT
>CM016568.1:708171-773171 GCA_003412495.2 Echium plantagineum | reverse complement strand
TTTGATTTCATGAATTATAATATCATATGTGTATGTTTTGATATCATCAATTAAGGTTGTTGTGCATTATGTGTATTGTGCAATTATGTAATTGTTAAGGCCTGTAAATATTTTTCTAAAATTCTGTAAAAATATATTTCGAATAGTAGACAAAATTTCGAGACCACTGTAATTTTTCTGGAATTGTTTCGATTTGTTAAGTGCTCGAAATAAATGTTTGAAACAGCCATATGTTCATCCGAACGGATTTGATATACCTTTCGTTTGAACAGTTTTAAGTGCTGTATATATTTTTATAGAATTCTGGAAAAATATTATTCAAACAGTACATTGAATTTCGAGTTTACTGTAATTTTTCTGGAATTGTTTCGATTTGTTAAGTGCTCGAAATAAATGTTTGAAACAGCCATATGTTCATCCGAACGGATTTGATATACCTTTCGTTTGAACAGTTTTAAGTGCTGTATATATTTTTATAGAATTCTGGAAAAATATTATTCAAACAGTACATTGAATTTCGAGTTTACTGTAATTTTTCTGGAATTGTTTCGATTTGTTAAGTGCTCGAAATAAATGTTTGAAACAGCCATATGTTCATTCGAACGGATTTGATATACCCTTCGTTTGAACAGTTTTAAAGGCTGTATATATTTTTATAAAATTCTGGAAAAATATAAATAAAATATTAGAGTCAATTTCGAGTTTACTGAAATTTTTCTGGAATTTTTTGGATTTCTTAAGTGCTCGAAATTGACATTTGAACAGTCATATGTTCACCCGAACGGATTTGATATACCATTCGGTTGAACAGTGTTTTAACGGCTGTATATATTTTTCTAAAATTCTGAAAAAATATAAATCAAATACTAGAATGATTTTCGAGTCTACTGTAATTTTTCTGGATTTATTTGGATTTATTAAGTGCTCGAAAATGATTTTTGAATAGCCATGTGTTCATCCGAAAAGTTCGGAACACTATTCGGATGAACAGTGTTTTTCGGATGAACAGTGATTCCGATTTCACTGTTCACGAAACACTGTTCACGACTGTTCACAAAATTAAAATGGTCCTAAAATTGTTTTGGATTTTGTTTTATTAATTATTGTGAATATTTTGGCTATTCTAGTATTTTGACTTTTGATTGTCAGAAGAAAATTAATTAAATTATTATAACTTGTATGATAATTTGATTAGATTTTAATGTTACAATATTTTAATTAATAGCACTAATATGATTAGTTGTTAATTTTATTTATATTGGTTATAAATAATATTAAATGCTTATTAATTAAAATTAAAGGCCTTAATTAATTATGTAAAACCTATGAGTTATTGATTTGGTTGTTACATTTGATGTACAATTTATTACATATATGTGTTATAATTGTGTGTACCTTATTTGACATCCTTACATGTTTTAATTGACTTAATTCATGTATTATATATATTTTGATATATTGGATGTTTTATTTTCATTGTGAATGAATGTTGGGATAAGTGATATGATCTGGTTTTGAAATACAGTCTGCGTACTGTCTTTTATATGACGACTTGTGTCAAAAAGAAATATAGCCTGCGTGCTATTTTATGACGACTTGTGTCACTTTTATTTTATTATTTATTACATTGACCTGCGTGTCAATTATTTATCACCACGTGTGATTGTAATCAATAGAAGACGAAGCCACCGAAGGAACTGAAGGAGAACTGAAGACTTAGTTTAGAATTAAGTCTAGTTTTCTTTTCGGTTTTTAGATCATATCACTAATCCCATTTATTTGCGTTATAATTCTTAATTTTCATGCTCATATGATATATATTCTTGCTTGAGTGAATGTATATATGCATGTATGATCATGATTATATATTTATAACTAATCCTACCTTAAGTCAAGTAATTTGCCATACCTGACCCTAAAGTCGGAATAAGACATACGTATGCATGGACCTGCCAGATTGGCAGACATGACATGTCCTATGACTTGATCCCGATGGAATAATCGAATGATTTCCGATTCAGAATCGGGCTTCGATTGTTCATTCTGACTTTCGTCAGTAGGCTCAGGTTACTTGAACAGTGATTCCCATAATCAGATTTGGGCCTGTTGGCAAAAGTTGTCACCAATGCAATCTTGTAAGATTTTTGGTGACACCGAGAATTATGCCCGGCATAAATGGTGATCATTCACCTACTCACATGATTGGTAGTCGAAATGTTGCGTGCTGCCGTTCGATTATTAATTATCTGAGTTCTCGGATACATTGTGTATTTTAGTAGGATTATGAACACATTGTATGAGTTCAAATATTTTGATATTTTGAATTATCACTATGACATGCTTATCTGAGTTATTTATTCGCCTTTTACCGCTGTAGTTATCATGTCTACGAACGATAAAAACTCTAAGTCTCTCCGCTCCTCTTTGGAGAAATGCAAACTTAATGGTGCTAATTTCCATGACTGGGCTCGCAACTTGAGAATTATTCTCAAGTCTGAGAGAACAGATTATGTGCTCACCACCAAACTTCCTGAGGTCGTTCCCACCGATGAGAATGAGTATTATGTCTATGAACAGCACATGAATGATGCTACAGATGTCCAGTGCTTAATGTTGGCCAACATGGAATCGAATCTTCAGATTCAATTCGAAGAGGTCAACGCTTACGATATGTACCGCCAGCTGGAAAATTTGTTCCAGCGGGAGGCACGCAATGAGAGATACGATACTGTTTGTGCTCTTGTTGACTGTAAGCTAGGCAATGGACAGCCAGCAAGTCCCCATGTCATCAAGATGATAGGGCTGGTCGAAAGACTGGCCTCATTGGGGGCACCCGTCTCTAAGGAGATGTCTGTGGATATCATTCTTAGGTCGCTGCCTGATTCCTTCAGTGGTTTTGTGTTGAACTTTAACATGCACCAATATGACAAGACGTTGTCTGAACTGCATGGTATGATCAACAATGCTGAACAAAACATTAAGAAGGCAAAAGGCACTTCTTCCTCTGTTCTGACCATTCAGAACAAGAAACAGTTCAAGAGGAAGAAAGGTGCCAAAGGCAAGACTAAGGTTGCCCCCCGTGCAACAGCTCCTACTCAAAAGGCATCCAAGAAGGATGCCAAAAGGGAAGACAAGTGTCATTATTGCGGAATAATTGGCCATTGGAAGAGAAACTGCAAGAAGTACCTGGCAGACAAGAAGAGTGGTTTGACCACTACTACTCCGCCAACAGGTATTCATGTTATAACTGATTTACCTTCTGATTCTAATTCTTGGGTGTTAGACACTGGATGTGGTACTCATATTTGTCGAAATATGCAGCACCTGCAGAATAGAAGGAAGCTCACAAGGGATGAAGTGGACCTACGAGTAGGCAATGGTGCAAAAGTTGTAGCTCTTGCAAGAGGAACACTGTCTTTAAATTTACCATCTGGATATTGTATTGTTTTGAATAATGTATTCTATGTTCCTACTTTATGTAGGAACATTATATCAATTTCCTTATTAAATTTGGATGGTTTTTCCGTTACTATTGATAAAAGTGGTTGTTTTATCTCTAAAAATGGAAATGTTTATTGTACTGCATCCCTGCAGAGTGGTCTCTATATCTTGGAAACAAGTGTAGAAACTTATAACATCAGTATGAAAAGGAACAAGCCCAATGACTTGAACCCGACATACTTATGGCATTGCAGACTCGGTCATATAAGTGACAAACGCATTAAAGAGCTCCATGACAATGGAATTCTTACGTCATCTGGTTTTGAATCTTATGACAAATGCGAGTCATGTCTTTTAGGAAAGATGACCAAGTCACCTTTCACTGGTACGAGTGAAAGGGCAAGTGATTTGTTGGGAATCATACATACTGATATATGTGGCCCAATGAACACGCCCGCTAGAGGAGGTTTTCCATACTTCATTACCTTCACCGATGACTTCAGCAGATATGGTTACGTATATCTGTTGAAACATAAGAGTGAAGCCTTTGAAAAGTTCAAAGAATTTCAGAAAGAAGTAGAAAACCAACTCGACAGGACAATCAAGATTCTTCGCTCCGACAGGGGAGGAGAATACTTGAGCCATGACTTCTTGCAACACCTAAGAGAATGTGGTATTGTATCACAACTCACACCTGCTGGTACACCACAACACAATGGTGTCTCCGAAAGGAGAAATCGAACCTTATTAGATATGGTTCGATCAATGATGAGCACATCAGAACTCCCAACTAGTTTTTGGGGTTATGCATTGGAAACTGCCGCTTCCACACTAAACAAATGTCCAACCAAATCAGCACCTAAGACCCCACATGAGATGTGGTTTGGGACTCTTCCCAAACTAGGGTACTTGAGGATTTGGGGATCCGAGGCCTATGTTAAGAAAGTTAACAAAGATAAGCTTGGACCTAAATCCGACAAGTGTTACTTCATTGGTTATCCTAAGGAAACCAAGGGATATTACTTTTATCTCAAACCCGAAAATAAGATTTTCGTGGCTCGTAATGGAACTTTCCTTGAGAAAGAATACATTACAAAGAGATATAAGAGTAATGAGACTCTTGAAATTGTTCAAGAGGGTGATGTAGCAGGTACTAGTACCTTAGCTGAATCACCTCAGGAGGTGGACCCTTCTTATGAAGAAGAGGTTCAACTCGATCCACGGGAAACCGTAGACGAGCCTGCTGATACTCAAAACATCCCTCGGAGATCCGAAAGGTCCCGTCAGGAACCCGATAGATGGTATGGGGAATTTTTCCTGATTGAAAGCGGGGAACCCTCAACTTATGAGGAAGCCATGAAACAACCTGATGCTGATGAATGGCTCCTAGCCATGCAATCCGAGATGGAATCAATGTACCATAATAAAGTATGGACATTGATTGATTTGCCGAGGGGTGATAGACCCATCGAATGCAAATGGGTATTTAAACGAAAGCTTGATAAAGATGGAAATGTCCATGTTTATAAGGCTCGACTTGTGGCTAAAGGTTTCAAACAGATTCATGGTATCGACTATGATGAAACTTTTTCTCCAGTCGTTAAGTTTAAATCCATTCGGATTATCTTAGCCATTGCCGCATACTACGATTATGAAATTTGGCAAATGGATGTGAAGACAGCTTTCCTTAACGGGAAACTAGAAGAGGATGTGTACATGACACAACCTCCTGGATTCACAAGCTCGAAAGAGCCTAAGAAAGTATGCAAACTTCAAAGATCTATTTATGGTCTGAAGCAAGCATCTAGGAGTTGGAATCTTCGCTTCAATGAATCAATCAAAGAGTTTGGATTCATTCGATGTGAAGAAGATTCTTGTGTATACAAGAAGGTTAGTGGGAGCAACATTGCATTTGTCGTGCTATATGTAGACGACATTCTTCTCATAGGAAACGACATACCCATGCTTGAATCAGTCAAGGCATGGTTGTGCAAATGTTTCTCTATGAAAGACCTAGGAGAGGCTCAGTACATTCTTGGAATTAAGATCCATAGGGAACGATCTAAGAGACTCATTGGACTGAGTCAAAACACTTATATTGATAAGGTATTACTTAGATTCCATATGGAAAATTCCAAGAAAGGTAATCTCCCTATGAGACATGGCATTTCTATTAGTCGTGCTGACAGTCCCACAGACAGCATCGAAATAGAGAAGATGAACAAGATCCCTTATGCCTCAGCCATAGGATCTATCATGTATGCCATGCTTTGTACACGACCTGACGTTTCTTACGCTTTGAGTGTAACAAGTCGTTATCAATCGTGTCCAGGACAAGAGCACTGGAAGGCCGTAAAGGCCGTTCTTAAGTATTTGAGAAATACTAAAGACATGTGTCTTGTCTATGGGGGAGATAAAGAGTTACAGGTTGTAGGCTACACCGATGCGAGCTTTCAAACCGACAAAGATGATTCTAGATCTCAGTCTGGTTATGTGTTTTGCATCAATGGTGGCGCAGTGTCTTGGTGCAGTAGCAAGCAAGGCACTGTGGCTAATTCTACGACAGAGGCAGAATATGTTGCAGCATCTGAAGCTGCAAAGGAAGCATGCTGGATCAAGAAGTTTGTGAGTGAGCTTGGTGTTGTACCTAGCATTGACGAGCCACTAGTGTTATACTGTGATAACACTGGTGCAATTGCTCAAGCCAAGGAACCAAGATCACATCACCGCTCCAAGCATGTGCTCAGAAAGTATCACATCATTCGTGACATCACGGAACGAGGCGATGTGAGTGTATGCAAGATACATACAGACGATAACCTGGCCGACCCATTGACCAAACCTTTGCCTCAGAGCAAACATGACAAGCACGTATCTGGTGCAGGACTTAGATATATGCTTGAATGGCGTTAGGTTTAGTGGGAGCTGTATTGTCTGTATTTTGTCATAGTTTAGTCCTGATAAGATTATGTTGAATAATTGATTCAAATATATGTATGTTTATTTTCAGTTTTACTGTCTTTCATACATATATCTTTATTTTGATTCCATTGTTATCCATGGCTTCTAGAGAGGTCTTTGGGGTTGAGGATCCCAAATGAGAAACCCTCTACTAAGCCTAGAAGCAAGGGGATAACTTATCTCTGATCAAATGTTCACTGATTGGAATCGAACATTGTAATGATCAGCATGCACATGATTGTCTTGGTCACGTTTCTTAGACAAGAAAGGGAGTAAGTGTACTCTAGTCATGTACATGGGTATATATCTTGGAACTAGTCCAAGCTATGATACTGGATTCGACCGCCATGAGAACTTAGAAGATGACATATCTGTGTCCTAAGTGTTTCTCATCGAACTTATGTTAAATGGTGATTCTTAGACCTGTATGGCAGGAATGCGTTAGCATGAGACTTGCGTGTCTTGACTATGTAAATCGTCTCCTGTAGAAGGGAGGCTATAAAGGCATATGTTGGGCATACTTGGAACATGTTGGTACATTGGTTGTACATCAGAGGGGATTCGCACAAATCGGTTATGTCGATTGATTCATAAAATCTCGGTAGATTAATGGTGATTAAGATGGCCATCTCCAGTAGCAGTACTGGGTATCACATTAATTCTATGTATCCGAGACAGTACAGGTGCAAGAGTATGGTGACACATATCTTACCATAGCTTGACTGTGAGAATCGCGATGCGAAAGAATCACTTCACAAGTAATCGTCCAAGGGCAAGTGGGAGTGTTGGAATTATGAGATGTTTGACACGTCATAATTAGTGCCCATTGAACAATTTGATTGTTCGAAGTGATTACTTATTTAAGGTTAAGTTCATACGTATATTATTTGTTTGACAATAATATACGAGCTGGGAATGAATTCGAAATACATTAGGGGTCTTGATGGTTTTACTAGGACCCGCTCATGATTTATATGATAGTAAAATACTTGTCGATATTTTATTAACATATGACTAATGTTATTTCGATCCTAGAAGGTCACACACAAACAATGCGCTTGATTTTCAATACGATTGAAACTTCCGGGTTAAAAGTGTAAACGTCAAAGAATAAAGGGGAGGAAATTCCAAAGTGGAATTTCCACCCCATTAACCGTCCAAAAATGATGCATAAGAATGCATTTGACTTTTTGAATTCAAATGCACTAATGCTAGTCTTGAATGGGAGCTTGAAAAAGGGGGAGGTTACATATGGATGTTAATGTGATTAACACCATATGAAGACCACATTTGATGACAATGTTTATCATTCTTTTGTACACTTTGTAAGACAAGGAAAAAACAGAAAAAGAAAAATACTCCCTCCTTCCTCTAGTTTTTGGCCGAAAATATACACACAAACCAAGAGAAGAAATCGTTTTTCTCTTGGTTCATTCTTGACATATACGCTTCAAGCTCTAGTTGCTTCAAGGGAGGAATCAATCACGCATTGGTGTGGACTAACTAGAGAGAGGAACGGACGTTGCTCTTCCGCTACGCACTCGATCACGCTCGAAGAGGTATACTCGAAACTCGTAGTTAAATGTGAATTTAGAACTTTGTATTCGATCGTTTATACGTTTTTGTATAATTTGATATGCAAAACATGTATAAAATACCAACAAAACAAACTAAACACACTACAAAGAAAGCCACCATAAGAAGCACAAAACTTCTTGAATTGATACACATTGATATTTGTGGTCCATTTGAAGCCCCATCATAGAGCGGGGAAAAGTATTTCATTACCTTTATTGTTGATTACTCACGTTATGGATATGTATATCTTTTGCATGAAAAGTCTCAATCAGTACACACCTTGAGGTGTTTATTAACGAGGTAGAAAGGCAATTAGATACAAAAGTAAAGGTTGTGAGATCAAATAGAGGTGGTGAATATTATGGTAAATACAATGAAAATGGACAATGTCCTGGTCCATTTGAAAAGTTTCTTGAAAGTCAAGGCATATGTGCTAAATACACTATGCCTGGCACACCACAACAAAATGGTGTAGCTGAAAGGCGGAATCGTACTCCTATAGAAATAGTTAGAAGTATGTTGAGTAATAGTAATGTACCTTTATCTTTGTGGACATATTCTTAACGACTGTTGCATATTTGCTTAAGAGGGTTTCTAGTAAGGCCGTTCATAAGACCCCTTATGAATTATGGACAAATAGAAAACCTAGTTTAAAGCATATACGTGCATGGGGTTGCCAAGCAGAAGTAAGAATATATAACCCACATGAGACGAAACTCGATTTAAGAACCATCTCTGGTAATTTAATCGCGTATTCAGAAAAGTCAAAGGGGTACATATTCTATTGTCCTAACCATAGTACGAGAATAGTTGAAACTGGTAATGCACGGTTTATTGAGAATGGTCATGTCAGTGGGAGTGAGGAACCACAAACGGTTAATTTTGAAGAGAAACAAGTGGGAGATATCACGTCTAGTGTTTCTCATCAAAGTGTGTCTCCTCAAAATAGTGGCTCACACAATGATCATATCAATATTGACCCTATCAATGACATCACACATGTACAAGTATCAAATGAACTACAAGAAATAGCATTAAGGAAGTCTTCAAGACAGAAAAGACCAGCTATTTCAGATGATTATGTGGTTTATACACTTGAACATGAATGTGATTTAAGTGTTAATATAGAACCAGCTTCTTTCAATCAAGCCATGGAATGTGATAATTCAGAATAGTCGTTCAATGCCATGAAAGAAGAGTTGAAATCAATGGATGACGACAAAGTTTGGGACTTAGTTTAGTTGCCTAAAGGTTCAAAACGAGTCGGATGTAAATGGATCTTCAAGATCAAACGAGACTCTAATGACAACATTCTAACTTTCAAAATCAGACTTGTTGCTAAAGGTTTCACTAAAAAAGAAGGTATTGACTATAAAGAAACCTTCTCTCCAGTTTCTAAGAAGGATTCTTTAAGAATTATTTTGGTTTTGGTGGCATTATGATCTAGAGCTTCACCAAATGGATGTGAAAACTGCCTTTTTGAATGGAGACTTAGAGGAAGAAGTTTATATGGATCAACCAGATGGTTTTGTAACCGTTGAAAAAGAACAGTTGGTGTGTAAGCTAAAGAAGTCAATATATGGACTAAAACAAGCTTCTCGACAATGGTATCTAAAGTTTAAAAATACCATCACATCATATGGGTTTGAAGAAAACACCGTGGACAAGTGTATCTTCATGAAGGTCAGTGGGAGTAAGCTTATCATTTTAGTCTTATATGTTGATGACATTCTTCTTGCTGCTAATGATCTTGGTTTGTTACATGATGTAAAGAAATTCCTTTCTAGTAACTTTCATACGAAAGACATGGGTGAAGCATCACATGTGATTGGCATTGAAATATTCCGTGACATATCCCAAGGAATATTAGGCCTATAACAGAATGTTTACATCAATAAAGTTTTGGATGAGGTTTAGAATGGAAAAGTGCTTTCGGAATTTTTTCCATTCAGAAAGGGGACAAGTCCGGTTTCTTCCGATGTCCTAAAACTAATTTGGAACGAAAAGAGATAGAAGATATTCCCTATGCACCAGTGGTTGGTAGTCTGATGTATGCTCAGACATATACTCGTCCACATATCAGTTATGTTGTTTGTATGCTTGGACGATATCAAAGTAATCCCAGAATGGACCACTGGAAAGCTGCAAAGACAGTCCTTAGGTTTTACAAAGCACCAAGAACTACATGCTTACTTATACGGATTCAGACTATGTTAGATGTTTGGACTCAAGAAAGTCTACATTTGGGTAGACATTCCTAATAATAGCTGGGGGAGTTATATCATGGAAAGTGGGAAGCAGTCGGTCATTGCTACTTTCACAATGGAGGCCGAATTTGTTGCATGATTTGATGCAACAATTCATGCTCCATGGTTGCGGAACTTTATCTTAAGACTTGGAATTGTCGACAGTATAGCCAAGCCGTTAAGAATTTATTGTGATAATTCCGCAACTGTCTTCTTCTCTAAATATGATAGGTACTCGAAAGGTGCAAAACATATGGATTTAAAGTACCTATCTGTCAAAGAAGAAGTGCAAAAACAGGTGTCTATTGAGCATATTTGTATAAACTTAATGGTATCTGATCCGTTAACTAAAGGATTACCACCCATGACTTACATTGGCCATGTAGAAAGGATGGGTATTATAGAAAAACCTTGTTAACCGGAAATGAATATTATACATATGTATGAACGGTTTTGCTCATATAAAAGTTGACCCTTGTGAATTCAATAAAGGTTATGTTTTTGCTTCATAAAATTTTGTCCATATTATAGTTATGTACATGGATTGTTATGATGAGACAACAAAGTAATCTCCATAAAAGTTGTGACTTAAAGTTCTTCACAATAAAAGGATTTTGAATTAGATTGACTTGTGATACATGGAAGGAATCATGTCGCCTGTATGACTTGTGACCGCCATGATCCAGTTGGTTTATTTCATATTATAGAATTGAAAATGTTGATTCATTGAAAGGTGTACACTTATGGTTATTTTTGAATCATCAAATAATACATGGACCAAGTGGGAGATTGTTAGATTATTTCTAATAAATAATATTATGGTCCATATAATATTAAAGTCTAATTATAATATTAAGGTTTAATGTGATGGTTATTATGCATTAAGGATTATAATTAGTGGGTATAACTTCTAGCCCTCTCATCTCACTCATTAAGGATGTATTTAGGGTGATCATTAGTAGTATTAGACCTTTGGGTTGATAACTACTACTATATAAAGGGACCTATGCATCATTGTTAGACACCATCTAAAAATACAAATAAAAGATAGAGTAAAGAAGAGAAAATGAAGAGGCTTAGTTAAGTGATCTTCATCAAACTCTCATTATGGATCAAGGTATGTCCTTGTATTATTATCGATCATAGTGTATATAATTTAGAGTGTAAAGATCCTAATATAATAGTTTTATGCTTACAAAATATTCCACCGATGATTGGGTTACACGTGAGGGGAGTGTTAAGATGCACGTCCCCCATCGTAAGTCGATGTCCTCCCGGGTCAATATATAAGATCCTGGGTTACTCCCCCTATTACCAACTGGTTTTAGAGTGGAACCCCATAGACTCTTATAAAAACAAATAGTATAAATGGTGAAGTTTTTGGTTAATTTGTAAAGGTCTCGGACTCAAATCCTCCTCCCTACTTGTTTTTTTTTTGTTTCTGTTTAACTCAAATTTCTTTAAAATGAATACCCTAATTAAATTTTATTATTTAGAATTATAAAATAAATACTTATATTAAAATTTTAGATCCATCCGATGGAATTGTATGCACCTACTCACTTTTTGTGAGCGTTCTTTTTTCCCTGTAATTAGAATTGGTCCAGATCATTGTCCAAGATAAATATTCAAATATGGAAATGAATACATAAAAATTAAATATACTTGGTGGAGTATAAATAATCGTTTAAGATAGAATTGAAGAAATAATCAAGGGAATGGATAACAAATTTATTGAGGTGATGTCCACCTTAACTCTTTAATTGTGTTAATGATACGCTCATTGAAGGCATCTCCGCTTGGCTAGCCCATCGCCCAACATAGGAGGTGAATCCGGGATGTGCCTCTAGCGGTTTGGTACTCCACCTTAAGAGTGCCCAGAGCAGACTGGGTAACCACCCACAAGCAGATCCTCCTTTGAACAAATGCAGAGTTACTCATGTACCTGTCGTGGATCGAACCCACACACTTGTGGAGAAGCACACTCTTATAGTGAAGTCCCTTAACATTTGAGCTATGTCCCGTAAACTTTAATTGCCTTAATAGACATACATCCAAGTGAATTTTAGTTGGAGAGAGTCCTCAATTTTTTTTTGATGCACCGTGATAATGGATGATGGAGAGTTTTAAAGTACATTTTTTGTTTGCGTACCATGTCGACTATTTTGTAGGACAAATGACTTTTAATGTTATTCACTTTTAAAAAAAAATCAAGATAGATCACTTATATTTCAGATCGATCACATATAATTACTAATATCTATATAATGTTTTATTCGTGTCACTCCATCAATTTTTAACAAATATTTATCCCAAAATAGTCCAATTAATACACTAATCCACCTTTTTTTCAAGACACCTGAGGACACCCCACCCCCGATCCCACCCCCAAATTTAGTGATAATACTGCTGGGGAGGCGGTTTCTAAGCTTGGGAAGAGGGGTGAGGGGCAACTCAATGTGCCTCGAGGGCATTGATGTACGCAATGGTATTGTTCTCTTTGGTGTGTATTGATTTTGTTTGCATTTTCAAGGAAATTTTGCAAAATAAGCAAAGTCATTGAAAACAATTATAAAATATTCATTCTTGGTTTTTTCTTTTATCTTTTTGATGGATTATGTGATATCCGAACCTCTACTGGAGAAGGATAGATTATGGGCGATAGTCCAACGGATGCTTCTGACTTAGGTGAAACTCTAAACCTTCTAGTGGATATGGTGCGTTTGACTAAGGGGCACGTCTTGGGAGCTAGGGATCCTCCTTGGTAAGTTACGGCTACACCTGAAAGCGTGACCGTTGCCGGTCACAGACACTCCGATGCTTAAGTCAGTAAGAGATCAGGCGAGTGTCTGAGTAAAATGTAGATTTAGTAATTAGAGATCAATTACCTTCACATGAATGACTTACTCTCCTTTTATAGGCATAGGAGAGAGAAATGACATGCCTGGGCTGTCGGATGAGAGGCACTTGTTTTTAATCCGTCATACTTACGGTACGGATGGGCTCGACCTGGGATCCGTTCCTTTAAAGAGGGAGCTCACCAATTTTGGGCCGACCCATCTTACGTGGATCATATATCTTGGTACGACTCCTCTTAGGAAGGTATACCTTGATGAGCTCCTAGGCCGAGCCTCTATCTGTACGGACGAGGCCCAAAAGACATCTTATCTAGGGTTACATCATTGCCCCTTTTATATGGTCGTTCTGAACCCTTTTAACCGAGACCATGAGTAATGGATGAAGCCGAGAAGATAAACATAGGTCTCCTCCTTCAATTCGATACCTCTTATTGGGATCTACGTCAATATAACACGTGTCGTACGAGATGGGTAAAGAAGATGAAAGATCATATCTTAGGTCTATATAAGGTGGGTGAACTGAAATTGTTGTACTTTACTTTCACTTTCATCATCTTAAACTCTGCAATTTCCTCTCTAACTTGTTCAACATCTTCTTTCTTTATCACCGGAAACTTCCACCTCCTCCGTTCATCTCTTCACACGTTAGGGTTACACCGTCTCAGAGGTCATAATATAGTTTTATTCCGTCAAACCGTGTTGTCTTCTCTTCTCTACATCATTTCCAAGGTTTTATAACTTCTAGGTTTTCCTGGGAATTTTTGAAGGTTTGGTAGAATCGTTCTCGAGCCTTGAAAGTCTTTTCGATTTCCCTCTCAAAAACCCTTTCAAATTCTCCCATTTGATTCATCTCGTGAATCTCCATATCTTGTTACTTTGTTTATATGGAAAACCCTTCTGAGTCGCGTCTCATGTTACTATCAATTTTTTTGACTCTTAGAATTCCATTGCTAACTTTTGATTTCGTTTGGTTGTATGTAGAAATATCTATGGACGGGACCAACTCTTCGGCGTATATGTTAAACGAGACTATGATGAACAAGGTAGGTTCCTTCTTACTTCCTTTCCCTTCTTACGAGTCTCTCCTGGTTCCCCCAGATGATGTAGGATCTGATGAACTATCTATGTATGAGCCCAAACAAATAGAGCATTTCAAATGGCTTGCAGCTATGGGGGTGTCCACAATCGTAGCCCCTGGTCTGATAATATCTCATGACAATGATCCTTTTCCTGATGTACAGATTAATTTACCCCTACCCTTGGAGCAAACAGAGCTTTTCACTTATTCCCCCACGAAGAATCCAACTCCTTCTTTCGTGGCAGATCCAACTAACCAAGGGGTGGCTTAGAGTGCAAGTCAAAGGATTTCACCTGAACCAATCATCTTGGAGGAAACCGCCCCTCGATCATCTAATGATTCAGTGTTAGATGTAACACCTACTGGGCCAATTGAGAACGAAGAGGTGGATCAATAATTCCGTGAACTTGTTAGATCATCCTCCCCCGCATCTTCTGTCTCCTCTTGTTGCTGATTTGAACCCAACGAAGGTTGTTAGTACCGCCCCTTCGGTAGCAGCACCTTCGATCAACACTTCTGGAACGAAAGAGACGGAGGTTTTGGATGCCACCGAAGATGGAGATGAAGCCACTGGAGATGATCTTCTGGGCTTGCTTTTCACTGATGGTAAGATGCCCTCGTTCATATCGGACTCGCTTCCCATAATTCAGGTTTAGATTTGTTGAAAGCTAGGATATACCACGGTTACCCTCCGAGGATGAGACTTTTATTAATCATGAAGAGGGTTTTACTCCTTTGCACATAATTTCTTTAAACATAGGTTTTAGACTTCCTTTGACCCCTTTTGTATAATATTTACTTATGGTCCTTCCTTCGGCCCCTGGCCAGATAACCATAATGGGTCATGTGATACTGACCATTTTCCAAGTACCTCGTGTGAAGGCGGGAGTAGTCCCCACAGTAGGTTTATTCCTTTTAATGTATTCAACCACGCACAAAGGTTAATATTACTTTTCAGCCCAGCGAGGATGTAAGTTTCTTAGCACCCCTCGTCCTAGTAAGGTTAGGGAAATTTTCTTTTATCATGTCTAGTGTCTGGTGAAGGGGAACTTTGACGAGGGTGTCCCCACTAAATGACAACCCAAAAGACTTAAACATGGTTTGAAGAGATATAAGAGCTCGGGTGAGGATAGGTGTAGCTTGGAGATCCTCCGCGAGGCTTTTAGGAATACCTTACCCTGGAATGTCTTTTGTGACGAAGGTTGTCTAATGCTGGCCGGAGTTGTAACTAAACGTTTACTCAGACCGTCACTTGGGGTATATCTTTCGTTTTTTGACTTTATGTTCCTCTTTCTATACAATAAATCCTTTTCTTATCTACGGTATTACTATTTTGCAGATAATGTCATAGACGCTTCAATCCACGCCCCTTCTCATCTGAACCTAGATTTCGAGGCTACGTTTGGTGAGAAGACTCCTTCCTTGTCGGTCCCTGTGATAAATCTAGTTGCCGCACCTAGCGTGCCTCCTCCTATGCCTCTCCAGTCCGTTCCTCCACCCTCTACTGTCCCTTCGTCCACTCCGAGAGTTAATCCCACTCCTTATGTTACTAAAGGAAATGATGCTTCCACCTCTGCCCTGTCTGTGCCTGCCGCTAAACTAAAGAAGGTTACCCGCAAATAGGGGAGGCTCTCAGGCCAAGAAGTTTAAAGGGTCAGACCTCGCTTTAGCCAGCAAGGAAGGGCCTATCCATGGAGAGGACGGGAGCACCATTATCCGAGTTACCAAAGCAGCAAACTGGAGAAGTCCCTTTATGGGCTCAAACAATCACCAAGAGCGTGGTTTAATAAGTTGTTCAATGAGGTCATTAATCATGAGTACGAGCAAAGTCAGGCAGATCATACCATGTTCATCCGGCACACAGGTAACGGAAAGATGACTATTTTAATTGTTTATGTTGACGATATTATTATTATAGTTAATGACAGAGCTGAGATAAACAACATAAAGCAACTATTGACAAAAAGATTTGAGGTTAAAGATCTAGGAATGCTCAAGTATTTTCTCGGAATGCAGATTGCACGGAGCAAACAAGGAATATGAGTTTCACAAAAGAAGTATACGTTGGATCTTCTCGAACAAACAAGAATGTTGGGGTGTAAAGCTAGTAATACACCAGTAGAACTTGGGAATAAGGATCGCATGTTTGAAGGGGGACCAGTGGATATATCAGCATACCAGAAGTTGGTATTGAAATTGATTTACTTATCCCATACCAGACCAGATATTGCATTTGCGGTCAGCCTTGTAAGTCAATACATGCACAACCCATGACAAGGCCACCTTAATGCTGCATATAGGATCTTGAAATATTTCAAACAGGCACCAGGAAAGGGAGTATTCTTTGGACAAACTGAGGACAGAACAATAAAAAGCTTCACCGATGCAGATTGGGCAGGCTCGGTGGACGATCGGAGATCAACATCCGGATATTGTATGATAGTATGGGAAAATTTAGTGACCTGGAGAAGCAAGAAACAAAAAGTAGTCGCTAGAAGCAGTGCGGAAGCTAAATACCGTGTTATGGCTCATGGAGGATGTGAGATAATGTGGGTTAAACGAATATTTGACGAAATCAAACTACCATTTGATGAATCGATGCATCTCTACTACGACAACAAGGCGGCGATTAGCATTGCACGCAATCCAGTACAACATGATCGGACCAAACATATCGACGTGGACAGAAAGTTTATAAAGGAAAAAATTGATAAGAACATCATCTCTATCAAACATATACCTACGGGACAATAACTGGCGGATGTGCTTACAAAAGGACTCTCGAAGAAACAATTTTATCTATTTATAAGCAAGCTCGGACTCATAAACATCTACCGTCCAGCTTGAGGGGGAGTATTGAATATAGCCGTTTGAATTAGTTATGAAATATTATTATAGCCATTAGTAATTAATTCCTTGATTGATTATGTATTTATTGTATTTCCTTTATTAGAAAATAGGAGCCTCTATAAATATGTATCATTGCTTTACAGTAAAATACAACTTATTCACAACAGTTCTGTTTCTTTGATTGTGACATCATCACAAAAGTGAAGCTTGTGTTTAGTGATCATGACATTGACCATCATCATAAAAATTGAATCTCAAATCTAATCTTGCAGTTGAATATCATGATCATGACCACAAAAGCGAAGCTTGCATTTAGTAATTATGATCATCATCATCAATATTCATCAACATCATTTAAGTGTTGATTACCACTTACGATATACAAAATCCGCAGAAGAAAACAAAACAAGAAATTTGGAAGAGTTTGGAATTGTGATGGTGCAAGTGTGGGGGAGAATATATGTTAAAATAGAAATATAACTCTTATTGATGAAAATATTGTAGTTACAACATATATATAGCTATATACAAAATAATTTAACGGGCCTAAGCCTAATATTACGTGCACTTTTTGTCATAGGACTGACCATGAGGAGGCGACTCGTTATGGGAAGCACGGGTTCCTAGAGTGGTGGGGTGATAGACCTCAAACCCGAGGCAGGGGGCTGGTCGGACCTCGGCTCGAGGCATGGGCGATTCGTCTGGAGGGGCAGCTCGTCCGAGGGTTGCTGAAGCTAGGACAATAGCATCCACAACTGATTTGGCCATGGTACCTGCTGGAGTCGCACATGGGGCTGGAACCGAGCCCATTCCAAGGGTCTCATCTGAGCAGATGCCCCAACTATTGTCTCTCCTTGGTTCGACAAATACCTTGGCTCCAACAACAACCCAGGAATCTTGATAAGCACGGTCAAATTGACTGATGCTAACTATGAGGAGTGGTCTCGATCACTTCGGCTTTCTTTGTGAGGACGACTCAAGTTTGGTTTTATTGATGGGAGTATATCAAAACCGATCAACCAGGATTTCTTAATGGATTGGGAGGTTGTACAATCTACTCTTGTGCAATGGATTCTCAATACTATTGATGTGAAGCAAAAGAAATCAATTCCGTATTTTGAAGAGGCGAAGCCGCTGTGGGATGTGTTGCGTCGTCGCTACACTGTCACCAATGGACAACGCAAACAGGATCTCAAACATGCTTTGGCTGAATGCAGACCCTCACCATGTCTGTAGCCGATTACTTAGGAAAATTGAAAAAATTATGGGATGATCTTGCTGTGTTCAATCCCATTTCAGCTTGTGTATGTGGCATGGGGGAACACTTTCAGGCGAGACGTGAGGAGGATAAATTCCATGACTTCTTATATGGCATTGACCGGACTCGCTTTGGGCACCTGCGTTGCCAACTTTTAGCATTGATACCATGTTAAGAGAAATATAACTCTTATTGATGAAAATATTATAGTTACAACATATAGCTCTATATAAAGTAACCTAAAGGGCCTAAGCCTACGAGAGTATAATACACGATACATTCATATTAACTATATTTACAATGTAAGACTCAGATAACTATTTTAAAGTCACTGGCAATTTGGAACTAGGGGTACCTTAGATATTAGAGGATTGTTAATAATAATTTTGAATTATATTTTCAATTAGTCCTTTGGCTTCATTGAATTAAGTGAGGGAGATTAGTTTTACATTTTAAAGATATCACACATAATCGACTCGCCACACAAATCACTATTGATGAGGGTCTTCTTTTATCAAGAATAAGACCTCCACTTCGGGTAAGAGGCTCCAGAGCCCAATGTGAGCCCAAAAGAATTTCATACCATATTTTGGTGAAAGTAATGAGACATGATCTCATCCCTACACATGTCACCATCTGACTGCTTCAAGACCAAGGCTACTATAAATATCTGACCATTTCCACTTTAGAAAAGGTTGAACTTCTTACTCTCTAAACACTCTGAACATTATAAGAGGTACTCTCCTTCTTGCTCCAATTTTCTTTAGTTGCTACTTCGAACTCTTTCTAACATCATCGTCGGAGTGGCCGCGACCTAGCCAGTCGTAGTCTTAGGTACACGGGGCGGTTCACCACACAAGCATACACCACCCAAAGCAATGGATCACAGGAGCCCCTCCAGGGAGAAGTCCAGGAGCACATCAATCTTCGTGGAGGTTCCTAGGAGACGTAGGACGGGATTAGCACAGCTCTACCTAGGACACTCAGGAGTACATCCAGATCCTGGAGTGACCCTGGGACAGGAGAGGGAATGTCCCAGATCTTTCATACCATCCCGGGTGAAAAAGAGACAGGAGTCCCCCATAAAGAACAGGTCTGGCAAAGAGCCTATGATAGACCCCCTTGAAGTGGATAATACTCACAGGAAAATCTTCCAAATAAAGCTATAAATTTTTTGGGAAATTTTATGATAAAGCTCTTGTCGTGTTCGTGAAGCAATCATCATCTAGTCATTAATGGAATTGGTGATCAAGGAGAAGAAATTAAGAGTTTTATATAATTTTTGTAGAGAGAAAAAAGAAACCCACACTTCTAGAGAGGGAGTGATAAATTGCAAATGAATTGAAATTTTTTGATGCTGAAATTTTGTAAGGGCAAATTTGGGAATAAGAGTTGGGGTACTGTATATAGATACCGTATATAGCATTTGCGATTTTGATTATATACTATGTTACTCATTTAACTTTTTGATATTAAATGTCACGTTCTAGGAGCAGTGATGTTTTATTAGATGTGGTAGGGCAACACTATACATATACTCACTACTAGAAACAATACTTTCCGTATCGGGAAATATGATGTCATTAATCCGATTCCAATTAGTGTCGGGTAGGTATCGAATTAGTATCTAATATTATAATTTCGGAGTTTTTTGGTGGTCTTACCATGTAATGTCGAATTAGTGTTCTTTGGGAGTCAGGAGTACAATTTTCAAATTATATGAAAATAGATTAGGTCTTTTGGTGTCAGATAGTGTCGGGAAGGGGTCGGGAATTATTTTTATTTTACCAAATAAATACATATTATATATACATGTAAATAAAACATGGCTAGCGATATTGCCAGAGTAATTTTCATTCTGTCAGAGCAAAGTTTGAGTATGTACCTATTTTAACCTTCAAGTCAACTGTTATAGTTTATCATTATTTAATATTTTTTTGCAATTAGAGTTAATTTTGAAAATCAACAATAAATGAACACATTCAATATTTTAAATATATGCATTCTTATTGTTAGTAAATCATCATTAATGAGATGAAACATTGGATAAGAAAGAGTGAAAGACGATTCCTCTTGAAATTATTCATTCTCAATGGCGTATAGACTCAAGATCATCATTATTTGACACTATTTTTGAAGGTAATGAATTAGAAAAATTAATATCTAAGTTGAATGATAATTATCATCATCGGAAAGGTAATGTGCTCAAGATAAATTATACGAGATTGTTGACGAGTGAAATCCTATGGTTTATGAATCCAATATTCAACGGATCAAAGGGCGACCGAAGAAAAACACAAAAGTTCAACCAAAAGAAATCCTTTACAATTTGAAATCGTAGAAAAGCTCGACAAATGTTCTCATCCTCATAGTTGAGAAAATGTTAATTCAAACGTAGTAATTTTTATTTTAATTTATTTGTCTTATGTTCATCTTTTCATTGTTTAATATTGAGTATTAGTTCTTATGGAGATTGTGTTGCATAAACTTACCTAACAAAATTCATTGTTTAAGATTACATTTTCTTCTTTCATTGCTAACTCCGTTCAAAAAAAGTTACAGACAACTAATTTCTACAGTCATTTCTTTTTAATTGATATTGAAGATCTTACATACTAATGTCTATTGCATTTTATTTTCAATTGAAATAGATCATATTTTGTAAATTGTTTCCTTTAGTAATAATTAATTTATACTAGTAGTTGATTAAGAGAGCAATAATGATGATTAACTAACATTAAGGATATATATTTAAAACATGAAATGTGTTCATTTATTGCTGATTTTCAAAAATTATTCTAATTGCAAGAAAATATTAAATAGTAAATATTAATGACATAATGCAATAGTTGACTTGAAAGGTTAAAATAGGTACATACTCCAATTTTGCTCTAACAGAATGAAAATTGCTCTGGCAATATCACCAGCCATAAAACATAGAGTGTCAATTTTGTGTCGGATCTTAGTGTCGGTTTAGTGTCAATTTAGTGTCCTTTGGGAGTCAGGTGAACAATTTTCAAATTATATGAAAATGGTTGAGGTCTTTCGGTGTCGGGTAATGTCGGGAAGGGTCGGGAATTATTTTTATTTTACCAAATAAATACATATTATGTATATATGTAAATTAAACATGAAAAAATAAAATAAAAAATTACACATAGCTAAGGTTGGTGTCATGAGCTAATATAGAGTCGGTTTTTTCCTGACACCATCCCGACACTAAAGGTCTTTGGCGTCAGTTTAGTGTCGGATTTGGGCGTCACTAATATTGATTATTCTAGTAGTGTACTAGAAAAGTGATTTAAAATACTCCAACTGAACTTTTTGGCCACTATACATTCAAATAGGGGATAGTAGTGTAGTAATTTCACTCCTAAAATATACTACTGCTTTTGGTGTGTACAACATATCAGATGTGTTAGCAGTGATGTTCATGTTGATTCAGTTATATTTTTTGTAGTTATAAACTTTTTAGTTATAGTTTTTAATGACATGTGTTAACTTAGAGATCATTTGCTCACACGATATACACACTTATGGAGACCATTTACGCATCGCGATCAGTTATAAAGAATAAAGTGTAACAGTCAACCACTTTATATGACAATTTCATCAATTATCTCTCTTTATTAATTCCTTGATCGACAATCTTGAGAGGGCTACAGTGAGAATTTTCTTATATGCTTAGGAGGTCTTGTGAGCATGGTGCTCATTACCATATGAGCCGTTAGATTAAGAGTTTAAGTGATATTTTAATCCTATGGTTGATATTTAATTGGTTATTTTTGTCCTTACATTTTTAAGTGGAAAAACAATAATAGTAGTATTTTGGGTATTAATGATAGAGTAATTAGCAATTAATTGAGATTGGAGAGGGGAAGTTAAATGCAATGATTACTTCAGCTCACCAATGTCGAAAATATGAATTCTAGTATTAATCTCATTTAAAATAAATTGAAGTATAACTTCTTTTTCTAATTTTAATTCCTTCATTCAAAAACCAATGAATTTTCTCAGTCTCATGGCATCTAGTAGAAAATGTCTAGAAGTTTAAAGACGTGGTCAGTGATCAAGAATATAAATTAAATTTTGAAATTGAGAAATGTGTAAAAAGTGTAATATTTATACATAATTATTGTCTAACATAATATTTAGTATTCAAAATTAACATTTGCAAATAAATAATATAAAAATTAGCATGTGCAAATAAACAATTTTAGATATATTTTTATTGACACCATTTACAAATACACACTGGTGTTCTTTTCTTGTTCAATAACACCACTGAATAATATACATTGGTGTTGCATATTTCTTCAATAACACCACATAAAATTTATTTATATACTTTTTACTAGTATTAATCTCATTTTAGATATATTTCTTCAATAATAAATAATTCTAGTATTAATCTCATTTTAGATATATTTTTAGTGACACCATTTACTAATACACACTGGTGTTCCGTTCTTGTTCAATAACACCACTGAATAATATACATTGGTGTTGTATATTTCTTCAATAACACCAGATAAAATTTTTTTATATATCTTTACTAGTATTAATCTCATTTTAGATATATTTCTTCAATAATAAACAATTCTAGTATTAATCTCATTTTAGATATATTTTTAGTGACACCATTACTAATACACACTGTGTTCCGTTCTTGTTCAATAACACCACTGAATAATATACATTGGTGTTGCATATTTCTTCAATAACACCACATAAAATTTATTTATATATCTTTACTAGTATTAATCTCGTTTTAGATATATTTCTTCAATAATAAACAATTCTAGTATTAATCTCATTTTAGATATATTTTTAGTGACACCATTTACTAATACACACTGGTGTTCCGTTCTTGTTCAATAACATCACTGAATAATATACATTGGTGTTGCATATTTCTTCAATAACACCACATAAAATTTATTTATATATCTTTACTAGTATTAATCTCATTTTAGATATATTTCTTCAATAATAAACAATTCTATTATTAATCTCATTTTAGATATATTTTTAGTGACACAATTACTAATACACACTGGTGTTCCGTTCTTGTTCAATAACACCACTGAATAATATACATTGGTGTTGCATATTTCTTCAATAACACTACATAAAATTTATTTATATATCTTTACTGTTATTAATCTCATTTTAGATATATTTCTTCAATAATAAACAATTCTAGTATTAATCTCATTTTAGATATATTTTTAGTGACACCATTTACTAATACACACTGGTGTTCCGTTCTTGTTCAATAACACCACTGAATAATATACATTGGTGTTGCATATTTCTTCAACAACACCACATAAAATTTATTTATATATCTTTACTATTCATGTTTAAAATGTATTTTGGTATCTCTCATTATCTCTAAACACAAAATTAACTCTAACAGCTTAAGAAATTGTAACATGATTACTACCAAAATTGGTGGAATAATTAAAATACCAATTGAATTTGTCTTGACTAGACTTAAAGCAATACCAAACCAAATTATATAAATCACAGTAGAAAATAAAAATTTAATTCGAGTACACCAATCAAATTTGTATTGTTTATATATGTTAAGTATTCAAGTTTAAAATTGTGAGTATATTTTGTAAAATTTAATAATTAAGACTCCAGATTTGGGTGTTATTTTGGTTAATAAATGACAATAAATTTGGAGTGCAATAAATTTGGTGTTACTTTTTCACATTCCATTTAAAAAAACATTTCTTAAATGACCATGAAACCCTTGTGAGCATGGTGCTCACAAGGTAGTTGTAAGCATATAAGTACAACTCTGTAGTATCTGAGTTGTTATACGCACACCAAAACAGTAAAATACGGGCTTGAATTGCCCAAATTGCCCCCAACAACCTCAACAATCGTCGGTTGCCTTAACAACGACCTCAGCAGTCGTTGTTAAGGCAACCAACGACTCCAAAGGTCGTGGTTTAAAAAATTATAAATTTTATAAAGATTTATCATAAAAAAGAAAAAAAAAAGTCGTTGGTAAGGCTACGAACGACCAAAGCAGTCACTGGTAGCCTTACTAACGACTGCTGAGGTCGTTCACAGCCTTAACAACGGCTATTTAGGTCGTTCCCCATCGACGACCTCCGTAGCCGTTAGTTGCCTTACCAACGACTAGGGAGGTCGTTGTTAAGGCTAATAACGGCTAAGGAGGTCGTTTGGGGCAATTTAGTCATTTCCCACACGTTTTTTACTGTTTGGGTGTGCATATATTGGAGCCCCTGTAGTATCTATAAAGGAAATTAATACGTCATTCTAATCGGGCCTATATTAATAATAATAATACTACACCCTAAAATAATAGTTACCATAATAATAATTACTATAATGTATTGCTAAAAATCTAAAAATAATAATTACCACAATAATAGTTACTATAATATACAGTATATTTCAACAATAATCAATATATTTTTGACTTGTAGTTTCATAAAAGGCCTTCAATCGTGTTTACATCCCTCAGAAAGTTTTTGCTTCATTCAATTACTAATTCGAAACAGCAGAAAGACATAAAAGGCCTTCAACCATTTTTTTTAATGAAATTTTGGAAGAACATGGAAACTTAATTGATGAATGCTAAATGGGAGGAACCTAATTGGAAAGACTAAAATGGTACAACAAATTAGTCACAGTTACCATATACTAAAAACGACCGTTGTTTCAAAAAATTAAAGGAAGCAAGAAAATGCCATGTTTGTTCTGTATTTAAATTGTAGTTTGCTGAATACATTGTTGAATAACCAAGTAAATAGATGATGGAAGAATCAAAAAACAAAGTGTTGCTACATTTGAAACTAGACGATGCAAATCGATACAGTCAATTCGATTTAGAAAAAGCAGTATGCAATCATGGCTTTTTTATGATGGCTCCAAATTCTTGGTGTCGCTTGAACAAGTCTCTAACACGCCCGTTAAGAACAGCAGACAACTCGACTTCCAGATTAGTCACCGTCACACAGCCTCAAACTCAAGATTTCCTCGATGTTCGAGTTCATGGAGTTAGCTCGCTTTGTGTAGCAGATGAACGAGCTATATTGGTACTTGTATTACTTTTGCTGATTATCTAATTCTTTTGTCGGTCATTCAAAATTGTGTAACGTTTATTCATGGTATTGTATTAGGATCAAGTGAGTCGTATGCTACGACTATCGTCAAAAGATGGAAAAGACGTTGAGAGTTTTCATCAAGTTAATGGAGAAGCAAAAGGGAAAGGGTTCGGGCGGTTGTTTCGTTGCCCTACATTGTTTGAAGACATCATCAAGTCTATACTCCTTAGCAATTGCCAGTAATATACTTGAATTCGCGTCTATAACAAGCACTTTATAATAGGTCGTGTGAGCGTGAAACTGATTGATATTATTCGCGCAGGTGGCAGAGGAGTTTAGACATGGCTCAAGCTCTCTGCCAACTTGAACACAGGTTGGCTAACGGAAAACAAACAACAGAATATCCGGGGAAATTTCCTACAGCAACTGAATTGGCAAACATTACTGAAGAGTCGCTGAGAAGTCGTTGCTACTTGGGATATAGAGCAAGAACAATTTCAAATATTGCTAACAACGTCGCATCTGGGAAGTTGGATTTGGAAAGGTTTGAAGTCGAAGAATCGTCTAAAGTGTTGTTTTCCGAGCTTACTGACATTAAGGGAATTGGTCCTTATATAGGGGCTACTATAATGATCTGCATTGGCTTCTACGATCGACTTCCAATAGACTCTGAAATGACTAGACACCTCCTCCAGGTATGTAAATTTTTAAGATTCACACGACTTTCAAGCATCTCGACTAATCTTGTACGCGACTAATCTTTCAATTATCTAATTTGTTTTGCAGATTCACGAAATAGAGCTACCAAAATCATCGTGTAAGCGAAAGCTATTGGGAGGCTCATCGGGACGAGACTCGTCTAAGTCGAAGAAGATGACTCAAGAGTCACTGGACATCCATGTGAAAAGGATATATGATAAATATGCACCCTTCCAATCTCTAGCATTCTGGTTAACTTCGCTTTCCAAACCAGTCTAATTACTTCTCTAACTCGGAGCCTTTTTTTGATATTTTTAGATTTAAAAATAATATGGAATTACATACAACATGGTTCGAATCCACGAACAAACTTTAGGAATTAACATTGTTAATTCAAAATTTTATTACTAAATCACTTTCACTCGAATTAACACTATTATATATGTTAATTATATTTTGGTATATTTTTCACAAACTATCTCTAATTTGAATAATCTCTTTATATAGGATGGAGCTAGTCCATTACTACGAGAGCAAAGTGGGGAAGCTAAGCGAGCTGCCATCTTCAGACTATCGTCTCGTCACAGGAACCACTCATACAGATATATTATCACTACAAGAAAACGAGCTTTTGGAGTCGGGAGGTCAAATCCGACGTCAGCACAGAGGCTTCGGATTCACGTCGGATTGGCTTTAGAAGAGAGGTCAACCCAAATTTGAAATTGGTGTCAAAATTGCTTAGGTTATATTAATTTGCTTCGGATGGAAAATCCGAAGCCAAAAATAAGGTTTCGGATTGTTATAAAGTATTCATGTAACTAAAGTATTACACTAGTACTTATATGATAAGTAATTATTTGTAGAGTATTCATGTAAATAAATTTGAGTCGGATTGGCTTCAGATCCTGAAACGTGGATTGGGTTTGGCTTCAGAATGGCTTCGGATTTTTTTTCTTCATTTTTGTTCAATATTAATCTTTAATTTGTTTTTATTTTCTAGACTAATCTATAAGAGGTAACCATTCTTCATTCTAAATTTATACGGTACTTACGATAAGTATGAATGTTGAGATATGAATGAATAACTCTTGCTTTAGTCCAAAGCAAGAATGACATATCAAAATTAGTTCAAAGTTATAGTTCGATAATATTAGATTATAAGAGTTAAATAGATTAACATGATCATTGTTAAAAGAGTAATTCGTGTGATTAAAGGATTACATCAGCACTTACATGCTAAGTATGAATGTCGTGATATGAATGAATAACTCTTGCTTTGGTGTAAAGCATAAATGACATATCAAAATTACTTCGAAGTTATAGTTCGATAGTATTAGATTGTAATCGAATTAAATAGATTAACATGATCATTGTTAAAAGAGTAATTGATGATTACGTCATGTATCATACTATTATGTTGATAAATTTGTCAAAATTTGTACTATTAGATCATAAAACTACGACAAAATAAGACAATTTTGTCCTTTTTTGTATTTGTTTTAATTTCTTAATTCTTTTCTTTTAACCATTCATTAATCTAATGTTGAATAATTCAAGCACATATCGACAAAATGCATCTTAACTAATTATTAATGAAGTAGTCATGTAATTAAATTAGTACATCAGTACTTATATGACAAGTATGAATGGCGTGATATGAATGAATGACTCTTGCTTTGGTGCAAAGCAAGATAGAATGACATATCAAAATTAGTTCGTATTTCTTTTGTTTGATCAATAAAATCGTTTCGTTGGTATAATAAATAAATAAAAGATAGAATGTGATTAGCTAATCTTTGTGATATATTTTAGATTTGTTCCGGGTGTTTAATTGTTTATATTTGGCTTGATTGTGGTCATTAATGGACAAATACGATTACTACTACAGTTCGGTCCTTTTAATGTTTATTGGTGAAAAATGTAATATTTAGACAGGAAAGTATGGAAATAAATAAAGACGCGAGCTAGTGAAATATTCTGGAAGAAGTGAGCAACAAGTTAAGTTGATACCTAATTAGGAAAGGAGCACGAAGAATTACATCAACCAATTCAATTCCACGACAAAAGTTTTCCAGGGGCGGACGTGCAGCAAGGAAATTGACGTGCCTGCTTCAGCTGCTTGCTTGCATCCTATTGTTTTCTGATCACTTGATTGAAGACAATTACTAGTATTTCTCTTTATTATTCATACTTTTAATAGTTTATGTTTTTACGAATACTAATATTTATTTATTTCAGCATGAATAGTAGCTAAATTTTTTATTACTGGGGATTTTGATTTAGTCTTAACAATGTATTTTTCTATCCGGATTTTGGATTCATCTGTTTTGCACTAGTATTAATCATTGAACTTAATTTGATTTAATTATTTTAGGATCTGGCTAATTCTTTTATATGTGAATCCCTGAGTGTTGTGTTTAAGCCACCGCCCGAATGGAAATACATAATAGATCTCTTGATTAATTAATTAATAATTTGTTACGCGGAAGCGGGCAAAAAGTTAATCGGTTCATAATAGATTTCCTTGCGCTTGAGGTTTCTATTTTAGTTAATTCGCCTACACGCCATAGGGATTTAGTTAATTTAGGAGCACTCGGTGAGTACGCGGCCCGAACGGTAAGTCGAACTAACGAGAAATCGAACCCTAGTGCTAGGTAATTCCATAATTCGGTAGAATTTGCGTTGTTAGGTGAAATCAATATCCCTGGTAGCTTTTATCATATAAATTTATCGTAATAGAGTTCGTTGTTAGTTCGAGTTAGTATTTCCTACTTCAATTATTCAACTAATCGTCTTTGTTTACAATTGCTAATTAATTTAAGTAATCTATTTCCTTGGTGGATCGACCCTTACTTGAGCACTATACTATCTGCGACTCGTGCTCTTGCGAGGAATATAATTTGTTTCATCAGAATGACATATCAAAATTAGTTCGATAGTATTAGATTAAAATCTAGTTAAATATATAGATTAACATGATCATTGTTTTTTTTTTTTTAAAAAAAAAGGGAAGCCCTTTTATTTTATTAATATGAATAATTCATTACAATCATCAATACAATTCGTAAACTCGTAAATTCAAGGAAATAGGCGACTAGCATCAAACTAGTGAGAGAAATCATCTCTCTAACCAAATCCTTGCTAGCAAGAGGGCTCGAACCCGAGAATGTAACAAAGATATTACATTGAACCTCAAGAATGTAACACCACTCATGTGTATATTCTCTGCAACACACCTGAAGTACGAGAACATCTTCGGTAAGTGCGTATTTGAAGATTAATTCAATCCATATTATATAATTCAATCCATATTTGAGTCGGATTGGCTTCAGTTGCAAAGGATTTGGAATGGCTTCATAAATCAAACAAATTTGAGTCGGATTGGCTTCAGATCCTGAAACGTGGATTGGGTTTGGCTTCAGAATGGCTTCGGATCCAGAAATTTTAGCTTCAGAATGGCTTCGGAATGGCTTCGGATTTTTTTTCGAAAGAAGATAGGCTTAGGAATAGCTTCGGACATATCAAAATTATGGCTATTTATGCACCATTTCAATCATTCTCATGCCTTTTTAATCAACATCTTCCATCTTCTTTTTAAAATCATAAATTCAAATAAATATTTTTCTTCATTTTTGTTCAATACTTATCTGTAATTTGTTTTTATTTTCTAGACTAATTCATAAGAGGTAACCATTCTAAATTCAACTTCATATACATTTTCTATTTCACTTTTGTTCAATATTAATATTGAATTCATTTTTCATTTTGTAGGCTAATAATTCATAACAAGGTCATAAAGAGGTAATTTTATATTTGCATTCTTTTATTATTTCAATCATTTATTTATTTGTCTAATTTTGTCTAATTTTTTTCTTCTTATGTTATTTGTAGGAAAAAGTGTGTTCCTCAAAATATTTGAGGTATTTTTGTTTTTTTGAATAATATTTATGTTTTATTAAATGTGTATCCAAGTTTGATGTATGTGTGTTTTGAATTAATGAATTTTTCTTTGTGTTTTTTGTTGAGTAGGTTGTGTTTAAATGTGTTTTGGATGTTTCATTATGTTATGTGTTTTGGGTATTGTATTTTTATTGTAATTGTGTTTCAGATGTGTTTTGAATGTATTTTGGGTGCATTTGATACGATTGCAGCCTGTAATTCTGCATAAATTGCAGAAACCAGGCTGCAATTTTTTTTTCTGTTATGAAGGATTTGGCTTCGGAATTACTTCGAAAATCATAGATATTGGCTTCGGGCGTCATAGATATTGGCTTCATAATTGCTTCGGAATTGATTAATTAAGGCTAAAAAGGAGTAGGATTTGGATTCAGAAATGCTTCAGAGTTTGGCTTCGGATTCGCTTCAGTACAATCTTTATGTCAAATCAATGTTGGCTTCAGAATGGCGTCAGACATTTTGGATTCAGAATGGCTTCGGATCTCAAAATTGCGACAACTTTTTTTCCTCCGACATGATCCGACTCCACTCCGACGTAATTGCTCTTTTTTCTTCGGTTGTACGTCGGATTTGGGCGACGCAAAAGGTCTGTTTTCTAGTAGTGTATAGCCGTTCGAAAAATTCATATACTAGCAAGTGTTTTTCCACTAAGCTATTCGATTGATTAAAATAATGTGGATGTCTTAGTAATCAAGTTGTAAGTTTATTTAGCAAGGGAGGAAATAGATTGATTTCGTATTAGGTTGCTTCTTTGTCAAGTAATAACTACAAAATCAATATTAGATATTCTCATTCTTGTTTATTATTCTTTTTTTTTTTCTATTTACATTAAAAATATCTTGCTTCTTGTATTATAATAACGAAACTATTGATAGTTTTGAATAATTAAAAATGACTAATGACATTCGTTGCATTATTACTCCACAATTATATCATTTGATTGTTATTAACACATACAATAAACACTTTCAATAATTAAATATAACTTATATTTCATGTAATTATTCTTAGTTCATCATGCTCAAACATATTATGGTGCTACTTTGGATATAAAGTGAAACTAATGATAGTGAATCATTGAATAATTAAAATTAAAACATTTGTTTAACCTATTAAGACATATATATTACTCAGTGTTTACTGTTTGAGCATTAGAAATAAAAATAAGTCATAATATAAAAACTATTTCCTTCAAGGTATTAAGAATTAATTATTTGAACTAATTACATGTCATTTTATTTTAAAATAAATGAATATTCAAATATGAATAAGCTCTTGATAAATAATTATATGTTCTAGTGTCATGAAGAGGTTTACCATATATATTTATTGTCTTAACATCTAAATAACTGTAGTTATTATTTGTAAAGGTAGTGGATTTTCTTAAATATGACTCCTTATTATTCATAGTTATTTTTATTTTTTGTCTATTTTGAAATGGAAAAAAATATTCGCGTTATCATATTTATGTATTTTTATATACTAAAATGCAACAGCTATATATTTTTTTTGGAAATTAACGATGAGCTAAGTTTCGAATCAGGACCTTTTGGTCACTAACATGAGCTTTTTTCACTAGGCTATTCGATTAACTCCAACGTCTAAATATTAAGAATATCAATAACAACATTTCTCAAAATAAAAAAGATAAACGTATACAAACTTGTATCTCATCAATAATTGGTCCTTTATTTATCAATTTATAATTAAGGCTAAAGAAAGCCCCCACTATATAAAAAAAAATAAGGTAAAAAATGTATCATCTATGTTTTTTCTTTTTGTAAATTAGCGATGATGTCAGTTTCGAACCCAGGACCTTCTGGTCACTAGCAAGAGCCTTTCCCACTAGACTATGTTTTAAGGGTACATATTAGCTTGAGAATATCGCATGACCTAATGGTTAGGACTTAGGAAGTCTTCCAGTGACATAGAAGTTCTGTTTCATTATAAGCTGACTGTGGGTGGGCCTTTTGCAGATACTAGCACACATTATGAACACTTAGGGCATGTTTGTTAAAACTGAATGTCTAAATCTGAAGTCTGACAACAAGTGACTAAACACTGAATGTCTGAATCTGAATGATAACTGAATCTGAATAATGAATTATTTAAGTGTTTGATAACAGTTCACAAAAAAAAGACTTAATTTAAGTCGAATTGACAAAATTGCCCCATAACATACTTCCTTCATAATATATAAATTATTAAACAAGTCATTTCTATAAATATTATAATCTAAATTATAAATACTATAAATATAATAATAGTTTCAATAAATATTAAAACTTTATACAAAATAATTAATGTTATTCAATAAATTATAAAAGCAAAATCCAAAATAATTAATGTAGGTAATTAATGTAGGTAAATAAATATAAAATATTTAATTGAAAGTTATAATATCTAAAATCCAAAAAGTAAAATATAGCATAAACAAGGCTTAACAAACAAAAACATTATGATTAATACTCATATATATGTATCGACTGTCTCAGCATCACTTCTTCATACACATAATATATAAAGATGTACAATAATTGGACTGTTTACCAATAATCACATCGCAACTAATAAGCAAAATTTGTACCCAAATCAATATTAAAATAATATTTTAACAATAATAGTAACAAAAAAATGTAAAAAAAAAACTAAAAATTCAGTTTTAACGATATGATAATATTATCATAATTAAAATAGATAATTACATTGAAAATATATAACACCAAAACTAAATTGAAGAGTGAATAAGAAAAATATTATTAATCCGTTTGATAGAAATTTCTTCATCAATTGAAGTAGATAATTTGGAGAAGAAGTGTTGAAGAGAAAAGGAAGGTGTAATATCTAAAGTTAGATTTGGGCAAATTGATTTTTTTGAGAGAATTGTGGGATTCAATCATTAAGAAGAGAAAAAAGAAGTAGCAAATTTTGACTTAAAATTTTGTTAATGAATTCATTCAGATCTGAATTTATTAAGTACTTAAATCTTTTTGTTGACAAACAGACTTAATGAAATAAATACTGAATTAATTAATTTTAAGTACTTAATGGATTTAACAAACAGGCCCTTAATCTTTTATCGATACCATGCCCTTATGGCACACGTTAATATTTTAACAAGGAAAAATGGTTGATAAGTAATGGTCATTGATTTTTACACTCCAAATTTCATAACCACACTCCACTTCATCACTTTTTGTAGTTTTTTATAGAGTAAATTGAAGGGTAAAATAAAGAAATTGGAGTGTCATAATCAATTTTTGGAGTGTAAAAATCAAAGCCCTAAGTAATTTGGGTTTCAAATATGATATGAGAAGATACCCGAAAAACACATTCTAGAGATCCCTACATCCCTTAAAATTAGTTGTATATTGAATATTATAGCTAGAATTATTGATTTCATTTACTTTTGAGTCAAACCTATGTGGTATACATGCCCAATTGTATCAATGAGAAAAGTATTCTATCCAATTGCTTTACAAGGAGTACTAGATAGAAGTTTTGAATGAAACATTGTACTAAGTATGTGATAATCACACATATTGAACAAGTGAATGAAACCTCACCCATTGTCATCGTTGTCGAGGAAACTCAACAAAAACCCACTGACAATCCTTCTCCCTAAAGGATTTGGAATTGAGCGACATAGCCTCCCGTCAATATATGCAACTATTGCAGAGAGAATAAACTTCCCGATTCCCCATTTCCACACAAACCTTGCTTTCTGGTCTTTAGCATCAGTTACGGGGACAATAGCATCTTTATTATCGGTATCGAACATTTTCAATTTGACATTGGCCATAACTTGACCTGACTGTTTGCGCAGAAAGCGAATTACAAAACTTACAAAAAGGTGTTCACACAAAGTGAGCACTATCGGCCCAAGTCTCCATTCCTGCAATTAGACAGGTGTTATAGGCGAAGATTGAATGTTTTATGATCACTGGATATAAACCAATTGATGAAGGTATTGTGAAATTCAACACTTACACTTTCTCCTCTAATATGACGCAAAGAGTGAGCATTAATTGAAGGATCTCCTTTCAGAAGAGCTTTGGCAACGAGAAATCCTTTCACTCTTTCCATTATCTCATCAACAAGAGAACTGTTTGGGGGCAAGTTCTTCAGGATAACCTGTACATGTAGAATGGTTATAGTGTTATACATACATACGATTTCTCTAAATATATAGTTCACACGAGTGTGCTTTCATCCTGTCCACAATCTTCCCATCTATCTCTGGGTAGGACCGCAGAACTGAATTATTTTACTCCCCGACAAGACCGTTAAACCCTCAACAACAATATCTAGCAACATTCGCACTTACTGCAACAGTGGACAATAGAAGAGCTACCTGATTATCCATTACTCGCACCCGGAGATATTCTTGTTTGTATATAGAATCCAGCATGGCTTGCAGGTAACCTTCAATATATAACTGCATCATTGAACAAAAGCATTGTGGGTCACTGGCAATATAAAATTGGTAGTCCACATGAAAATTCAAATTTCCAGATTCCTTCCATTACTCACATCCATGAAGGAAGACAAGAAGAAGATGAATTATCATTAAGAGTAGTAAAGTAAATTTACTGATAAGGGGTGCTACTCTTTTGCAAAAAAAAAAAAACCTTGGGTGCTCCAAGTTAAAAATTGGCACCAAAAGATGTCACTCTGCCAAAATTCTCGTCAATAAGGTACCTCGTCTACGCCTGGACTTCTGTCTAGCTTTATTTTTCGATCAGGACCACCTTCCATAACAGCACTCCCCAACACTGATGGCTCCATTGCTAATTGAAGTATGCCTTGATGAAAACCATTTATCTGTCCCAGCATCAATTGACATATAATGAAACATGATCTTCAACAACAAACTTAACATAAAAAATTGAGGACAGTAATCATACCATTCCCTTCCAACCATTTGCCTTTGCTCCTCTCAAAATTGAATCAGATATTTCGGTGACCACGGCAAATAATACGTTTGACCCTGCTGATTTCAACTGTAATAAAGAATTCAATTCATCTGACACAGACCAAGCAGTTGCGTTAGATAAGCAAAGCTCATGAAGCTTACAGTTTTTCCCAAATCAACAAAATAGCGTTTTGTTCCTGACAACCCATTTCCATCAATATACTTCTTGATAAGCTTGAATGTACCTGAATCAATTATGGGCGAGAAAATGAAATTATGAAGGGAAGAAAACTAGCAGTCTTATGTATCTCATGCTTTTTCAGTGGTACATGTACTAGAAATTGCAATATCAATAGATTGCTATTGGCTCAGTTCAAGTGGTAAAAGTTAATCAAATCCTTGATGCAATAAGCCCTTAACCTATACTGAGACCAGGAAGATTGATCACTCCACTAGACGGATCAAAGAAAACATCAAGTGATGATGAAGCTAAGTCGTCAAACATGGAAGCAAATGCTGGTGGAAGCAGAGGACTTCCTTTTGCAATATAGATTGCCCTCAAGGCGTACCTAAGGCCATCCCCAATCATGTTAATTTATGAACATCAAAACATAAAAATCAACCACCTTCAATTTCTTCATATCAGGAAATATACACTTACCATGAATAATGTTGTGCACACCTTAAAGACAACTCCCGCATGGTTATGAAAGCATGAGTTATCAAAACCCCATTAAGTTCGACTACTTTACTTTTGATTGCTGGTATCTTGAAGAAGGAGAGAAGTTACTATTATGATTATGGTATCTTGCAATGCTCATCAGTGCTAAGGAATAATAACAGGTTGTAATAGGATTTACCTTGATAACACTGTGGAGCAACGATCTCACCGTCTCCTGGGTGCTGTTGTAGCTATAATATGAGTCTCCTGGAAGAAAGCTTGCTACAATCTTCAAAAGAAAATAACTATCTAAAACCAATAAATTCTCTTCATGGTTTGTTCCTTTATATAGAGAGAACAGTCTCACTAACCTTTATAGGGTGTATCTCAAAATGGTCGAAGTAATACTGCTGACTTGGAGCATCACTAAGAGATGTCCTCCAAAAGGGAATCATTTTCATAAGTGTTTCCTCATCAAGGCTTAGATCAAGCGGCTGCAACAGCAATCAAGTAGCACCATAAGTGATAGCCAAAAAAACAACAGCATCTGAGTTCTGCAGAAAGTTAAGTCTAGATCTAACTCATCCACATTTTTTCTTCTCATTAGTCGACCACATATGATGTCAAGAAAGAGCTTTAGACAACACTAAGAAATCAAAATATTGCTCCAATAAGTTACCTGAAGGACTATAGATAAGCATTTGACTTGTTTAACAGTGGAACTGGCACTGGGACGAAGTAGAATTAAGGCAACATGCAGTATATTTACATTAGTATCATTTATTTCTGATTGATGCTTCCGCAACATTGATGCAAAAGGAGCTCCATTCCATTTCATATCCACATTTATCGACTGCCAAATGAAAAGGGAGATCATCAAAGGCTCCAAGGTTGGTATATATTAAAACGCAGGTAAGTGGTAACAAAACTAGTGAATCTTGCATGCCAAGTGATTTACCTCAACTGTAATCTTGTTGAACTTTTTCAGACCAGTAGATGAGGAATCAATATTGATATTCTGAACCCTTGTCACAATGACAGGTGCACAATCGGATTGCTCTTCCATGTCCATTTCCTTGAGAAAAGTATACATGTAAAACTGTGGAAAGTAAATATATGGATATGGAAGGAAAGAATTCTTAACCTATGATCTCTACCATATTATTCTGAGCTTCTCATTAAGCCCTGATGGCCAAAACTACGAAAAACAAGAAAGATAAGAAAGTTTAAACATTGCGCCTGTAAACGAAAGTGTCATTTCAGTTACTGGTTAACGGAAATCAGCTTGGCATATTCCCCACTCAGGAGAACCAAAAGAATAACTTTATCGTGACTTTTCTGGCATAAGATCCTGAAGTCCTGATAACATTTTATATAAGGTAAAAGCTAAAGCACATATACAAGCAAACATTTAGCTTTTGTGATTGCCACACCATATAGCTCAAATTTCAATGTTTGACTATCTACCTGTTTTACACGCTCCAGCAATTGAACTGTCAGGTAGGATATTTTTAGTCTCATCTTTGAACTAGATCGAATCACTCTATCCACATTGCGTCTATCAGAAAATTCAGAAATTCTCAGAACACGTGTTAGCCCGTCAGCGTATACTTCATAGCCCAACTGTACAGGCTTGGTGCTTGCTGATCGAAGAAAGTTACTTCTTTGATTCTCACTGGTCTTAGGTAATGATAACTGTAGTCCAAGAGCTGTAGTTTGGTTGGATTTATACAGTGGTTTCCACCCACGAAGTTTATCCAAGTGTATTTCACGCAACAGATGCACATCTGGAAAAGAGTAATTTAAAACAAGTAGTGAAATTGTGAGTTGTAATCAGCAACAGAATGAGAAGTCTTCATATAGCTATTAATAGAAAGGTTGAGATTCTGTTGGTGATAAGGAAGGCTTAACTTTTCAAATGAATCCTTTCCTATCAGAGAAAAGAAATATGATAGAAAGAAAACAGGAATATTTCACCATATAAACTAATTTTCATGCTCGCCATATAAACTAATTTTAACGTGAGATTCATTAATTCTATTATGCTATGAACACATATAAGGAAAGCAAGAACTTACCATCAATTTGGACAACAAGCTTATGAGGAAGAGTTAGGTCATCCCAAACATAATCAACAGTAGCACCAGATCCCAGAATCTCTGGTTCATCAGACCCCTGATAACTTTCTAAATATTCAAAACTAAGAAAAACAGTTAACTAGTAAAAGAGACAAAAGAGAGAACTCAACCTTCTGGTAAAATGTGATGGGTGAACTTCCTAAGCAGTTCTCAATTCTATAAGGAACATCTATATTTGGAGGTCTATGAAAGTGCAAGACAATGGTAGAACCTTCTTCTACTACATGAACAGCTGCAAATTCACATGACTTGATTCTATTCGTAGTACCACTGACTGATCCACTAACAGAAGATTGTACAGAGCTTTTGAACCTCAAGAAGAACCTCCCCAAAGATGCAACACTTATTGGCCCTGACCAAGCTAGCCCTGCCTCCTCTGGTCGAAAATGGATGAGTAGTGAATCATCCTCTGCTTTTTTATGCTTCTTGAGAAGATTCTCAAGGATCGTACTTTCTCTTCTTTTTTTTATTCCAGTCTGAAGCCTCAAAATTGCTTTCTGCTTGCTGTTAACTGCAATAATTCCTGCCGTATCACCCTGCTGTGAAATACCAAGTCATTCAATGCCTTCTACATATATATAATCAACACGGGAACAAATTTCATCACTGTACGCATACCTCCAAATAACATTGTTTGAAATTGATCATCTGCTGAGATTCATTTGATATAACATACCGTGGCTTAATAACTATTATCTGAGATATAACTAGTTCACTAGTTGGTGCCCTTACAGACACTCCCAACCTCATCATACTATTGAATCCAGGTTTTTCTTCTACAAGCAGGTCTATCTCTGTAAGACCAGAAATAGCATCCAAGTCTAAATGTGCTTCATGCGCTCCATCCTCAGACAACTTAAGGCGTATTTTGGGAGACCTATTATTCGGACCACATAAAAGATCATTGTTAAAAGAGCAAAAATGTCAAAAGGCTACTAGTTATCACTTGAATAGAAGTATTAATTGTTTGATATAGTCATTCCAAACTGTAAGTGGGATCTGCTAGTGAAACTCTCTGATAAAGTTAAAATAATCAACTTTCCAGAAACACGTACCTGATTTCATTGACAATTAACAATCAACATGGTCTATTGCCCTGGTGTACTCCTTTTCAACTATGCTATAATGTGCTCTAAAACGACACCATTATATTTAGCTACAAGATACACCCAGTAATTTCAAAACTCAACCACCACCTACCCTGAAAATGTAACATCTCACTCCCTGTTAACTTTAAAACTAACTAAACATCCCCAACTGTTTAAATATCTCATCCAAGTCAGATAAATAAACAAGTTCACCAAACATCTAGAGCTTATTAGTGCACCACAACTTTTTGTTACGTTTTATCTTTCATACAGGATTTTTTCTTATAAGAAGGAACTAGGGGCTTCTGATGATGATTTTAACTCTTAAAGATTATCTACCCATTATTCTTGTTCTCGATTAAGATGGTCATCATTCACTGAGGAACTTTACAGTAGGCATTTAAGATAGAAGGGGGCCGTGGGGGGGATGTTGTGCAATTTATTTACTATTTTTAGTGAGTATGATGCAATTTTAAACAAAGAGGGGAACTTGGTACACATGTGAAAAATTCCAGGGGTCTTGGGTGCATTGTTGTACATAAAAGTGAATGTTGGTAGACACTCCTTACTTCATCAACCATGAGCTGGTTGAACTTTGAGGCAAATAAAATGGTGACTCTCCATCAGCTTGATCCCTGCATAAAAAAATCTATGTTCTTAACCCCATGAAAACAAAGTTCAAAGTTATGGATGTCTCAAAAAATAGACATAAAAAAATCTGCATACCTAGACAGTTGCTTCTGACTGGCAGGGAAGCATTGCAAAGAAAAATTCATATCATTCACCAATGTATATGAAGTGAATATAGCAACCTAGACAATTAATGCAAGACATCATCACCCTTCAACTGATAACTCCGTATTGACTAAATCATAAATATAATACCTGTAACATGCCTCTATCCCCACGCGACAGACGCAGTGATGCAAAATACTCACCATTTCCAAAATCTAACTCTATGTCCAAATGACGGACATTACTTTTTTGCTTCTCCAACTTTCTCACCCAGTCACTACTATTAACTGTTTTACAGCTTGATCCAAATGAAGTCAAGGTAATGACAAAATATAGTGTGGACGGGTTAGCATACAGATTGACAGATGATCCACTGGGAATAGTTGCCTTACAGCCAATACTGTCATCGCCCTGAGAGACATGGGGATCTGCATGGGCAAACAGTTGTGTTACATCAAACAAAAATAAGGTATCTACAAGACTAGGATATGATATGCATGTGTTCCATGTACCTTTATCAGTTAAATTCACATGAATGTCTGTATGTAGCATATTAGCTACATTAACGGTAGGAAGAAGAAAGATTTCCTTCAGCTTTTGTAGTGCAATAGGCGAACCAGAAGGAGCAAGTCCAGATGTATCTGTGTGTACAATGGGCACCTCTCTTGCAACGGTTTGAATAAGAAAGTAGACATTTCCAACCCCTTCATCCTCGAACTTGAGAGCACAATTAACTGTACTCAAAGAAGATTTTACTGCTTCAGCTGAAATTGCTTTCCGAACTTGATAACTCAACTTTTCAAATACTCCGGATACACGAACAGGTTTTCCACCTTTAAGATCTTCTGACCAGTCGACAGATGAAATTTTCTTATCCTTGATATCTGTACACTTGGGTCTAAAGGAGAACAGGAAGTTACCTGAATGTTGAATATCCAATGGCATGAGTGAAAAATGAAAGCAATGAAGTATTAATTGAAGACTATTGATAATGTTGCGTAAGTTCGAAGGGAAAGGTCAAAATCATCCATTAATAACATGGTCACAGATAATTAGTTAGGCTATATAGACATAGAAGAAGACCCCACTTAGTGGGATAAGGCTTGGTTTGGTTTATATAGATACAGAAGCAACCTGAATCCTAGATCTTCAAAGGCTCATTGGGAGCACATCCAATTATATATGCACTCGCCAGTTGCAGTTCTAATTATCTTATCCAACAGTGTACTATTAGTCTAGACGTTACAGAGAAAAAGAAAGAAGGGTGAAAGATGTAATGAACTGTAACAAGACAGATATATAATAACAACCTTAGAAAACACTTGAGTTTTAAGTAGAACAAAGAAGGTGAAATAGGGAAAGAAGGGGTGGAAATTGAGGGTTGCTCCTCCCCCCCCCAAAAAAAAGGAAAAAGGTAAGATAACAAGAATTAGTCTAATCTTAATTCATAGTTTACTAAAACATTGGCTTATTCCCTTGACAAAGTTTTGTTAGTCACTAACCAAGATCACCTCAAAATGGAGTTCCAGAATCCTAGTTCAACTTTAAACGTACCGATGCCTAGAGATACCAACGCCCTCTTTGATCCACCAGAAAGGTTAATCGCACTAAAAGCAACCGTAGTGTCATCAATTGAGTCTCCAGCATTCAGACTCAGTGAAGCAAGGTCTGTTTCCTTTTTTTCAGGCCGTTGAAACCTTAACTCCATGGAAAAATTGGTCTCATTGTATATCTTTAGCATAGGTGAAACAATAACTGACAAACCATCCTGGCATGCACAAGAAAGATGAATGAAAACGCAATATGAAATAAATAAGTATGTTGTTAAAACAGGCTGCAGTGATTGATTTCAGTTTTACCTCAAGATTTCGTGAAACTTAAACCACGATAAATGGGCCTGGAAAAGATTTTGAACCTGAGAGGGGAGAAGATACAGGAGCAATCTATTAAAAACACATAATATTCGAAAGACTGATGAATCTTTCTAGCAGCTACATAAGACCAATAAAGATAATAACTATTTAAGCTAAAGCATCAATCGGTAATTATACAATAAGCCACATCGTTTTCGAAAAAACACCTAGCCACACTTGAGTATACTGGGCTCAACAATCAGAACTAAAAAAATATTAGTAACATTGTTTATTATTATTGTTATTCATTATTCCCTAATTCCCTCTATCTTTTCGAGATGAGAAAATATTTTATAACAGTTATTTAGAACTTATCAAATTATTATTGATATAAAACCTCCTACTATTTTTTATTCAAATACAGTTCTCAATAATTGTTGGGATTGTGTTTAAGAATGTAACTTTGAGATTGGATGCTCATAGAAATATTATTTTCTCAACCCAAGACAATCATACTGGCAACAGTTTAACGAGTTTGACTGATTCTCATAATTGTTCCATTTTAACTAAGAGAACACGTTAATATAGTAAATCACTTTCAAACATAAACTGAAAATTAAATCGCAGCCTAACACACCTTGTGATGATGATATACAAGTTCTCCAAGCAATTGGTTCTGCTTGTACTAGTGGCAAATGAATCAGAGAAGTACTAAGGGGTGGATGCCCCATGACTCGAACGGAGAATTCTGGATGTTGGTTCCTTGTAGCTAACTGCCTTAAAAACAATAAATTTCAGATTATGTACGATAATTAAAGACACAGAATGACCGACTACAAATGATAAACGAAATCCATATTACAAATGTGCCATAATTCGTCTAGATGTAACTCAATGTAAGGTTCAAAAAGAAGAGTTTCCTATATTTCGAATTATATAAACACTTCGACTCTGCAGCAGTAGATGTTAGAAAACTAAATCAAAAAATAACTCGCCAATATATAACTAAGCAGTATCTGAATCTTAAATTTGTCTAATATGAACTAAGATAGGTTGGAGCATATCTAAATTTACTATTAGGCCACTCACATGACCACCACCAATGGATCTCGTAAGTAAATTCATACAATTGATTTTCAACTGAATTTCAGTTTGATCCTGTCAACAATTTCTTATCTTTGATGCGTTTACAGGATTGCAGTTTCCATCATAGGTCATTTCATATACAACTTCCCATCAGTCAGAGTTTCACTTAATAATTGACACTGAGATTTTAAATTCGCAGGCTACTTGGCCAAATATGAGGATTGAATTGATCAAAATATCATTACCCAATTCCCTGCTATCAATCATACATTGATTAGATGGAACCAATATATGTGTACATCATAATATGACAGATAAATACCTCAAAAAAACGGTTAGAGACTTCTGTGCAGTAACAGAGACATTGTCCTCGTTGTTGAACTGACAGAGAATACCTAAACCCAGATTATTTTCAACCTGCATTGATAGGAATTATTGCTTTTATACTTGGAAACATTCATTTACAATAATAGCAGAAATTCATAGTCATGGATTTCAAACAACTCTACACCAGTTTCATATATCAACGAAGTTGCGAAGTGGTACACACTATACGATGAAAGATAATAACACAACCTTGCAACAATTTCCCAAAATACTTGAGCTTTCTACTGCATATGGACCAGCCAGATTCAATTCTCCAATGACAAAAAGGAGTATGTCAAGAGAAAGCTCAGTCACAGAAACATCTAACTGCAAATTGAAGAAACAGAATATGTTATACATATAAATAAAATTGTGTGACCATGAATTCTAATCATTTTATGAAATAAAGTTAAAATCTAGTAATTAATCACCTTATCGACTCTGGAATATAGATGGACAGGAACCTCATACACAACATTATTTGAACCCGGCAATAAAAGTCGTGACCTATAGAATATGCTTAACACAAGTTTGTTGACAAGTTCTCTCCTGGAATCATATAAAACACATTACTGAATAGTAAAAGTCAATCTTACAAGTCAGTGAACCTTCTAGCTAAAACAACAAAAACATATGCGTATCTCACCACGTGTTTCTCCGAGCATCAAAGTAACTGAGCAGGAGCTCAAGTGTACTCATGACTCTAATTTTAGTATTGAAAATCTGTACAACGACTTCAGTAGAATTAATAGATCCTTGAAGAAGGGGACACTTTTCAGGTGAATTTGAATGTTCATGAATGATCATCAGGCTAACTTGTGCAACTGTAATTACAAAACCAGGAACCTCGCTAGCTTTATTACACTGTTCTTCAGGCAGTTGTGCTTCACATTCAACAGTTGACCTAGACGCCACCATAGAGTCATGGTCATTGGCTGAAATACACCTGGAAGGAGAGAGATTATCAAGCACTTTCATTTTAACTGGATTTCCTGGTTTTCCAGTGAGTTCCCAAAGCCCATCGATAAAACCTACACAACTTTCATTCTTCTTGTTCACCAAAGAAAATGTGTTTTTACCTAGAGGGTGATAAGAGTCCCACTCTGTATCACCCTCGTAAGCTTCATTTTCGAAAGGAGACAGTTTCCAAAGTGACCATGCACTATCGTCAGAACCCGAAATATCAAGGAAATCAGATCTTGCACGGCAGTTCAACCGCAAAGGTTCACCAGAATCACTTTTTGCATATAATGAATGTAAAGAAAAATATTGCTGATGCGAGTTCCACCTCATCTTGTGATACTTCACCTGGGAAGAAGTAAAATATATGAAGAAGAAAACTTTGGCTGATTCATTGGATCATGATAGAAGATATAATCTATGGTTACTAATATCAGAGGAAACTGTGTAGACGGAAAGGCAGGACCAGAACCACAATGTGTTTGATATAGAATTTTTACAATGAGAGGACTATATAGGCAAATACATAGACAGCAACCTAATATCCTTTAACTACCAATAACTAACTTAAAATATGCTAAATGAATAACTACCTCACATATCCTGTGTTCCTAACTACATTAAATGATAGATACAATTCAAAATAAGAGTTCGACTAGTATAATATGTCCAACACAGCAGCCTTCCAACTACTAAACTATGGTATATGGACAAATGGAAATGTAATAGAAAAAGAAGTGAGATAGAAACGTGAGAAACTTGACAGAGTTATTATATAATCAAACACATCAACGGGTGATTCATTCCCTCACTCATTTCTTCACCTTCTACATTGTTAGAGCGAAGTAAATAACATACTGCTGCACCTAATAATTCTTTTAATCAAGTGATCATCAGAAGCTAAAGAATGGATATAAATTATAAAATTGAAAAGCAAACTTGATGGGCAGAAAACAAATGTATGAAGCTTTTCATGTCACAATTAGATTACTACACACATTTCTCTTGAATAATATAGTTATATCTTTTGGAAGAATGATTTCAAATATCACTATACTAATTAAGGAGCATTTCAAACCTACTTTCACATGAAAATACTGCTTCCTCCACCAAATGGAGGGTGTGATGTGCTATTGTTAGAGAAAACATAAGAGTGAACACATATAAGGTGACAAATATGTAATTCTATACTAGAAGTCTAGAACTTAATAGTAATGTGACAAGTGTTGCTAAAAATAAAAATATGGTCCACTAAGTTGGCCCAATGATTGTAGGAAGGTCATTCAATAAACAAGAAGAGAGTAATTTTACTGAAAGGACTGCATGAAATTGTCTGTATATCTTCTGGTCAAAGTAAATTAGGTCATTAAACATTAAGGACATTTAAATTATGAAGACATAAAATTATTTAAATGCCAAGAGATTTCTGTACCACTGAAATGAATTTATAGATTGCGTAGAGTAGAGCGTCAGAAAAATGTATATCCTCCCATACAAGAACAATTTTTATAATATATATAGATAGTTATCCGGAATGATATGGCATAAAGCGTCTGTAGGTGGCTTTTTTAGTCCGCATCAAACCCCAGGGCTCAACCGTCGACAGGTGGTGGGAACTGTCAAGCATATATATATAATATATATATATGTGTGTGTGTATGTGTGTGTACATAATATTCATTTATATTAAGCACAAAAGAAATTTCTTACAAACAAATTATTTAAGCTTCTTACCTTGAACAGAGCTCTCTCTCCGGCAAGAGAATAATGGAGAACACCACCTAAACGATACCGACTTTCTGCATCTTCTACTACAATGTACATGTGTTGATAGACATCTTCAATGGCAACAATTGTTCCTGTGCATGCGCAAATCAAACTAAGGAAAAATCCTTTCAATTTGACATAAATTAAAGACGATGAATGCAAGATAAGTATTATAAAGAGAACATGTTAGTCTTAACCTACCGTCAGCAATTGTTTTGCCCATAAGTTCTTCAGAGTCTTGCGTACTGGTCAGTGTCCATCGAGTGGGATCATCGACACGCCCTTTACCAAACAGATCGGTCATAGACTCCAAAGCTAAAAGTATCATCTGACACAATAATATAAATACTTAAACATACAACTATGTAGACAAGAACTTGTAGAAAAGGAACGAATTCAGATTAAAAGAACACTTAAGATCATAATCCTATTTATAGAGTAACTAAGATGCAAACATTTGGCTTCACATAGTGCCAGCTAAAATTATATAAATATACAACTGTTCCAACTGCCAAAAGTTCTGGTGAGGGTTACTCCCTAACAAATATGTTAAAGATCACAACTCTTAAAAACAACATAAAGATTAGGGTTTGTGTAAGTAAACCATTTCCATCTTTTTTTATAGCTCTCTTTTCGAAATATCAAACGGAATCCCCGCGTAATAAGAAAATCCATATTACAAATAAACCGAGTTAGGATATTGAACATCATTTAGCATAATAGCAACAACCATTGTTTGGATTATCTGATATGCTGAGCACTCACCTGTAGTTCACGCAAATATATGGTCAATTCAAGACCTGAAATGGAACCATTTCCACCCCAAGTCTCATTTAAACATAGAGATTCCATTATGTCCCTCTTCATAGGCAACTCAACCATTAGGTAGATACTCAAATCTTTAAGGATGTAATTTTGAGGATTTGAGCAGGAGATTTGATCATCGGAATCTACCAAATTGTGCAAAGAGTATCCGTTCCTCAAAATAGAACGCCTTGAGGAACCCTCATTCTGTAACATCATATCCTCATGATCTACAGAACCTGAAGGATCATTACTTGTAAGAGTTTCTATAGAAATATTTGAGGAAACATGAGGGCTTTGAATTTCCAGGTTTTGGTCTTCCATTTTGTTATAGAGAGACAACGAGAGTATGGATAATTTGGATATAACCAATGAGGATTGCCTTGTCCTATTTCCGAGTCTAAGGTCCAAATGAGTATCCATCTCAAGGAGAAGCTCATCAATTCGTCCTATTTGATAAAGAAAAAAGCTTATTAGAACCACTTTCAGACATCATTCCTCCAGCAGACCCTCTAAACTGAGTTAATATAGAGCAAAGAGTAGTAGTAGTAGTAGTAGAACTTTGTTATTTGTCCAGTGTTACTTTATTGACATGTCATAACTCTTTGAGATCTCTAGTGATAAGTGCGCTAACTGACTTAAGGTGGGGCACACAAAGAAAGATCAAATAAGTATCAAATTCAGAGGATGAGAGTTATGAAGTACATGACTACGTGAACCAATAAGCCAGACTTATACACCATAGAATAGAGCGGAAAGGCAAAGCTATAGTGCACAGGTCAATTCTGCTTGAGCTGCTTTATGCCTACATTCTATCATATTATTGACTCTTGTCGAATTTCTTCTTTAGCTTACAACGTAAAACCAATGTGGCATTACAGGCCAATAGAAATAACAAAACATATAAATATCTAATCTTTTTCGATTGAAAAGACGAAGCAGTTCTCACAAGGGAGAAGAGAACAAAATACTCAGATTTCTAATATTACAATTGAATCGCGTACACTTCCACCCCCTTTTACCCCAAACAGACTTCTTAGAAACATTTAAAACTTAATTGTGGATAACTCTCGAGTGCTTAATGGTCCACAATGGAAAGTAATAGCAATAATAGTGTTGTTCCTTACGCATCTTTTACAAGGAAGACATGTGAAAATTCAACTTATTGAAAGTTGTAGATGATCTCTTTGTTTTCTTGCATTATTTAACTCATATATTTCATTTCTTTCCACTCTTGTAAATTTAGACTAAGAACTTTTGCTACGGTTCAAAGTAACACTTTAAGTCCAGCTAATATCATTGCACTAGTTTACACCTACATAATGAAATACTATGGACCAGAGTAACATGTAGAAGGAAATAGATAGTATTACCTGTCCCATCACTGGCAAGAAGTGCAAGACTAAGTTGTGAAATATCCATAGTAAAAGTCTCCAACAAATTCCAGTTTAATTCATGGAAGTCCAATGTGTGTGGACTGGGATTAGTGTTGGTACTAGCCAAATCATCACCATGCTGATTTACCCTCTCCTCCGATGACGCTGGAGCAGAATATAGATACTTTATCCAGTGGAAGTATGAGTCAAATATTTGGACTAGTGTCATCAATGCACTAGTTTCAAGAAATATAGCACCCCCTATATTAAAATGAATGGATCAGGCCACTAAACTAATGCTTCTAATTTATCGCATATGAGCGAAGTAAAATTGAAGTGTAAGACAGATTGAAAAAAAGTTAGAATTTAGTATAACTAAAACATAAGACTTTCCATTCGGTAAGTATCACCTGCGACTGGCAAGTAACTGTCTGGAGTTGACCTGCTATAGAAAACGTTATCTCGAGTTCAAGGGAGTCATGTTTTCTGGATAAGATATTCTTCATTGGGCGCCCAACTACATACACATCGCTCAGAGTTAAATGAGCAAGTAACCAACTAGTAGACTGAGTTCTAGGTCCCTCAGATACTGATGATCTGTTAGAGAATGTTTCCAGTGTAGAGTTCACAGGCAAGTTTATTAGACCATTAGAAGTAGAAATGCCAATGAAGCTAGGCAAACTTCCATCTTGTTCAGCCTCCTCTAAGATTGCCACACACAACGAAAATTTAAAATGGGAAAGGGATGCATCACATAAACAGCTCGAGGCTGAGACAAGATTTTCAAATTTAGTTTGATCTATATCCAAAACCTCTGGTGAGCATTTAAAAAGAAGCACATAGAGTTGAGTTAATTTGAAGAATATTTCTGCCTTTTCTTCTTCAAGGGAGGCTTCCAGAGCTAATTGTTCAATCACAAAATTAACCCCACAGTTAGGAACATCTTGGCTGCCCAACTTCAAATAAGAATCCCCATTCATTCCTGTTGCATGTATTTCTGGTTCAAAGCTTCTATAGGAGTCGGGAAGGACTATTTGCATTGAATTTAGCACAAAGGAAGTGCTAACGGTACAGATGATATTGGTATTAGTATCAGATGCCGGTTCCACTCTAGTAGAACATATTTCAACATATTGCACCAGTTGCCTAAGTGCTTCTTGGCCACCCATAATTCCAACTGAATCAAAAGCATGTCTAAAAGCATAGAACAAACCTGAAACAACCTGTCATAAAATGTAACGATAAATGCACCTTCAGTTACTCACTCCTATGCATGCAAAAAAATGTTCTCCATCAGATCTGAAAAGCACATACAGTTACTCACTCCTATGAAGCAAAAGATGTTTTTTAGAGGCTGTAGAACAAGTGAAAACAGAATTACCTTCGTCAAAATAAACAAATCATCAAGAAATAATGTTGCGGCAACTCCAGAAGCCATCAAACTGGAGGCTGCAAAGAAAACTATATCGGTTGTGCCAAATGAATGAGCATTCTTCCTGCACCACAAAACAAAAAATAAAGAATAAATGGAATCCCAGCTACAATGGTAATACATAAAATGCCGCAATCATGAGTACATATGATTTCACCACTTTCATAAAAATGTCATTAATTATTTATCATAAATTTTTTGTAATTTTGTTGATTTACGAAATGTATACTATCCCACCCTGCTTAGGCGGGAGCCTCAGCATGTTGTTCTTGATGTTAGCATTCATTTACAAAATGTTTAAATTAATAATAGATTTAGAAACTAAACTTACCAAAAGGAGCATCCAGAAAGTAGAAATGTTGTGTATTAAGATGGGATATGGAAGTACTTTTTTGCTATTAGCATTCCATGAAATTTTGTTGACACTCATGCCTTGGTCTTATACTGTGTTACTAATTCCCTAAAATTTTGTTGACTTTTTCAGGGGCACATTAATCATTGTTGACTAATTACGGTCTTACCAGAGAACTTAACCGAGTAAGTGGATGAGACCATGGTAAACATAAGTGAATGAACGGTGAATGGAGTGGAACATGACTGATAGGTCACGGCCATTTTCAAAATTGTAAGATGTGAAATGACTTATTTGCCCCTAAAAAAGTCAATGGGCGTTGACCAACCGCACTTACCATAAAATTTTTGTAGGCCTAATTGATGCACATCAGGTTTGCTTAATTGACGACATAATTATTATTTGAATCAAATTGAACATACCGGCAATCACTGTATTTTTTCACCAAAATATTATTATATATAGAATACTAAAGCTCAAAAATTAAGTAGTAAACCATTAAACTCGAAAGTAGACTATCTTTTTGAGATGGAGGGGAGTACGATAAATCACTCACAAATCACAGGGTACTATGTTTAGTTTGTGGGTAAGTATTGGTGATTCTAGACTTTGGGGAACTTGAACATTGAGTTGCTAATGGAATTTCCTTGGTTCTGTGTTACCTTCACATTACTTGTCGAGTATGTACTAGTCGAATTATTCTGTGAGTTTAACGCAGCTAATCAGATGTTGTGATTATGTATTCCGGGTACAGGGAAGAAAAGGATGAGATAGAAAGAGGATCTGGTAGGAAAAGGCCAAAAGTGAGGGATACGACAGAGGACGGACTAGTGTCTGCTCTTGCGGAGATTGATCCCGAGGTAATCAGTAGTTCACTTGCGTTATGTCCTCAACCTTGCAGTTGGAGTATGTATATATGCGCAAAATTTACATGCCATTTATATGCTCTTCAGCTACGAGTCAATGATGCATGTTCAGTTGTTTAATTGTTATCTTTAGAACCAAGCAATAGTTATATTGTTATAAGTTGGAAAGAAATGCATGCCAATAATGTAGATGTTACTTATTATTTCGGTTGTTACAAACTTCGGATGGGTTTCTGAGATTTTCATGTATTTTTCTGCTTAACTTCCACTAAGTGGTTCTGTTCTTCACATTGTTATTATTTATTTGAATCCCATTGTTAGATAATATTGTATATATTAGTATATTTATGTATTAATTACACTAGTAACAATATATTAGTTATTATATTTATATGGGCATGATGCCCTAAGCCCATTAGGTTATTTAGCATGCTGTAGGCTTATTAGGTTATTTAGCCTCCATATTGTACTCTATAAATATTGTATCATTGTGAATAATATAATAGAGGAACAGTTTATTCCTACATGGTATCAAGAGCATAGGTTAGAAACCAAATATTTTTTTTTTTTTTTTTTTTTTTTTTTTTTTTTTTTTTTTTATGGAGGGAGATATTTTATTGATGTAATTGTTGTTGTCATATAATACACAAACCTATATTTATAGGTAAAATATAACCTAAACCTAATGCTTATGTGGGTTTATGGGCTAGCCATCCATACCTTAACAACCTAACCCTAGTCTCTACTATATGGGCTTATGGGCTAGTCACCCATAACCCTAACACCCTCCCTCAAACTCATGGTAATTTTATAGAATTTCCATGAGTTTGCAATACAAAATTAATAAGTAATAAAAAAATATAAGTTGGATCAAGCCGGATCCATGATCAATGAGTAGCGGAATCGCCAGAATACGCCTATTGCCAATCAATAACAGCCAGGAACGCCACCCTTTTCGAACCTGTCAGATCAGTGCGTGTCGGATTCTCCAGACTACGCATAATTTGCCATCAATAACTGCCAGGAACGCCATCCTTTTCGAACCTGTCAGATTAGTGCGTGTCGCTAACAACTGTATCATCCCGATACATAACCCTAACACCCATTCTTTAAAGTTGTACTAGCCAAAGTTAAATCTGTTTCTCGATCATTTATACGTTACACACCATTTACATGGATACATTAATGCCTTTCCAGATAGACATGTGAAGATGAAATATTTCTTGTTTAGATTGTCTATGATTGATTTCAGGGTAGTGCGTTGCATGATATCATCAAAAGGATTTCAAATTTTTCTGGAAGTAGCTGGGGAAATTCATTGTACAGTCGTATATTTGGTCGTTGTTCACTACTCATAAGTGGTTTAGATGTGCTTGTTCAGTCCCCAAGTTCAGATGATCCTCCCTTACTGATTCTGGGGGTAAAAGAATTTATTATGCGACCACAGCTTAGTCTGAGGGGTCCATCTGGAAAGGTCTTCTTTGATCTCGATATCAATGGTATTGAAATTGGATTGAGGAGTAAAAGCCACTTAAGCAGCATTCTTCCTCCAACAGATTTCCGCACTTGCATAACGTTCTATAACTTTCAATTAACAGATATTGTCATTTCTATTCCATCCTTGTGTTTTGCTTTCTCACCTACCGATCTTTCTGTTATATTATTGTTTTGTTTGTTATCATCCAAAAAGCCTCGCTACACTAGAAATGGTCGGCAACTCTGGAGAATAGCAGCCAGCAAAATGAGCTATCTTAGTTCAGACCCTAGGTTATCACTGAATAGAGTTGTTGGTGATGTCTACCAGTGGATTGTATATTTGCGCTCCTATAAAAATGTACTTTCTTTAATGGGATATCCTCAGGATGACAGGATAAAAAGATATGCTACAATGGTTTTCCGGGATAGAACATTTTCAGATTCTCTCAAGTATCGGCTAAGAGTAATTTCAGAAATTGAGAAAAAGCTTCATGTTCATGCTATTGTGCAAGCACGAAGAATTGCACGCCAGGAGGCAACATTAAGGACCCAAGAATTAAAGATTATTGATCAGCACGCTCGGCCTAACAAGTTCTGGAGGTTTTTTCGTATATTAGCTCTTGCATGGGATTTTTTATGTAGTTTATTTTTCTCTCTTTCCAGTCTTATCTTGTTACAAAGCTGTCCAAAGAATGTTGATCATCTTGAAGGTATTAAGGAAGATTTTCTCCCAAGATTATGCTTTATCCTAGAGGTAAGTGAAGTCTCATTGTCAACTTCACAATCCTATGGGGATTTTGCTTCTCCTAGAGGAAACCTGGATTCAAAAGCTGGTGTATCTTATCAAAATCTAGTCTCTTTTAATTTCTCAGTTGATGCATTATTTGCAAGATACAGTCAAAACATTTTGGAAAAGTGTATGTCTTTTGCATTCGGAAGCTTGAAAATGTTGTCAGCACCTGCTGTTAATGATAGTTCAAATAGTCGCAAATTCATGTCAGAAAAGCAGAAGAACAAATCTAACAATATGAAAAGTGTCTTATGGACCGAACCTGCTCAATTTATCTTCTTTGGTGAAAATGTTCAAGTAAATGCTGCCAGCACTGGAGAAGCTTCCATTACGTATTTGGAAAGTCTGGTAGGAACATTGTGGTCAAATTGGAAAAAGTTCCACCAAAATGTTGACGAGAATATGAGGAGAAGTTTGGAATATCCATTTATTGTGTGTGAGAGTAAGTTCCTTCTGACCAATCAAAGCCCTAAAGGGCATTCTTGTGGATTTTGGAATTGTGGTTTGGTGGTGGGCAAGTTGAACATTTTCTTGGAGTACTCATCTATAATTTCAATGGCTGTACTAATTGGAGAAATACAAAATGCTTTGTCTTGGGCAAGCAACCAATCACATGTTTCACTATCGGGAACACTCATAGATGATCTATTGCCAGTAGGTTGGAGAGGCATGTTCAAATCATACATGAGGCGCACTCAGATGGGGATTGTTGGATTGTTTCCTGAGAAACACATACAAATTGGAGCACTCATTGTTGGCCCAGTCATTCAGGTATCTGTCAGAGAAGAACACTTTGTGGCCATTGATCCAGATCTATGTCATGTAATTCAAAAAGACAATACACATTTTTCTCTTGAAGTTGGTGACATCGATCTTCTTGTTTTACCTGACATAAATGCTCTTTTCGCATCACCAATTAGACAAAATAAAACTATTGATACACAACTGAAGGATTGCCAATTGAAGGTACACAAAGAGGTTTCTGGTCGAAATGACATATCCAAGGGAGAGATTTTAGTAGGTGGTTATTTAAAGTTAGATGGACTTAAAGCATACATTGGTGAACCGTCTGATGTTTCATCTTTCCAACTTCTTACACTTGGTTCTACAACTATTGCACTTTCATCTTTGAGGTATATATCGATTCTTTTGATATCCCTTTAAAGATTTTAGGTCTTGTGCATAAAATATTGGATTGTAAATTCGTGTTTGAGAGGCCTTATTGGTAGGGATGCTTGTGTTGGGGTAAGAGTAATTATGAGCTTCTTTTTTAATGTTTCAATAGAGTTTTTCATCCATGGTCATGCCGAGCTTCTCTACATTGGACAACCCTAGATTTGCTTTAACTCCCTCCATCCGATTTATCACATAACAAGTGACATTTGTAAAACTTAAAGAAAAGTCGGATAATACAATTTCTTCTGTTTTTGTCTCACAACACATTATCAATCTGAAGTCATTAATGCCATTTAGGGAATTAGTAACACAGTATAAGACCAAGGCATGAGTGTCAACAAAATTTCATGGAATGCTAATAGCAAAAAAGTACTTCCATATCCCATCTTAATACACAACATTTCTACTTTTTGGATGCTCCTTTTGGTAAGTTTAGTTTCTAAATCTATTATTAATTTAAACATTTTGTAAATGAATGCTAACATCAAGAACAACATGCTGAGGCTCCCGCCTAAGCAGGGTGGGATAGTATACATTTCGTAAATCAACAAAATTACAAAAAATTTATGATAAATAATTAATGACATTTTTATGAAAGTGGTGAAATCATATGTACTCATGATTGCGGCATTTTATGTATTACCATTGTAGCTGGGATTCCATTTATTCTTTATTTTTTGTTTTGTGGTGCAGGAAGAATGCTCATTCATTTGGCACAACCGATATAGTTTTCTTTGCAGCCTCCAGTTTGATGGCTTCTGGAGTTGCCGCAACATTATTTCTTGATGATTTGTTTATTTTGACGAAGGTAATTCTGTTTTCACTTGTTCTACAGCCTCTAAAAAAACATCTTTTGCTTCATAGGAGTGAGTAACTGTATGTGCTTTTCAGATCTGATGGATAACATTTTTTTGCATGCATAGGAGTGAGTAACTGAAGGTGCATTTATCGTTACATTTTATGACAGGTTGTTTCAGGTTTGTTCTATGCTTTTAGACATGCTTTTGATTCAGTTGGAATTATGGGTGGCCAAGAAGCACTTAGGCAACTGGTGCAATATGTTGAAATATGTTCTACTAGAGTGGAACCGGCATCTGATACTAATACCAATATCATCTGTACCGTTAGCACTTCCTTTGTGCTAAATTCAATGCAAATAGTCCTTCCCGACTCCTATAGAAGCTTTGAACCAGAAATACATGCAACAGGAATGAATGGGGATTCTTATTTGAAGTTGGGCAGCCAAGATGTTCCTAACTGTGGGGTTAATTTTGTGATTGAACAATTAGCTCTGGAAGCCTCCCTTGAAGAAGAAAAGGCAGAAATATTCTTCAAATTAACTCAACTCTATGTGCTTCTTTTTAAATGCTCACCAGAGGTTTTGGATATAGATCAAACTAAATTTGAAAATCTTGTCTCAGCCTCGAGCTGTTTATGTGATGCATCCCTTTCCCATTTTAAATTTTCGTTGTGTGTGGCAATCTTAGAGGAGGCTGAACAAGATGGAAGTTTGCCTAGCTTCATTGGCATTTCTACTTCTAATGGTCTAATAAACTTGCCTGTGAACTCTACACTGGAAACATTCTCTAACAGATCATCAGTATCTGAGGGTTTGTCGGGGAGGGTTTTCCGAATGCGAAAATCGGCTACGGTTCATATATCGACATATATACTATATGGTACTACTTTAAACACTTCTAGAACATGTTAAACGTGTAATATAGCTCATGATACCATGTTGGAATATCCCGGGGTTGCAAGACACAATGAACTACGATAGTTCATATGTCTAGAAAACCCTAATTCGTTGATCGTTAGAACTTACACAATAGAACTAGCTCATAGAAGTATATGTTTAAAGATAGTGTGAATATGCTACAACTAACATATAAAAGAGTAGTGCTACAAAGTTATACCTTTGAAGCGTGAGCGGAAGCTATGTCAATCTTTAAGCGCTTATCCCCACACCTTGCTCCTTTGCTTTCTCCTTGAAGAAATGTCTATCACCAAGGTGATATGAAACTACTATGAAATAGTCCACACCAATACCTTAGATAGCAATAAGACACACTTGGACTAGTGTGTGTTATTGAGGAGTATGTAGTCTTTACTACTATAGCAAAAATGTAAAACTAGTTCTACACTCTACACTTAGAGTTTTGCTAGAGGGTTATGGTTGAAGATGAAGTGTGTTTGTTTGTGTTCTTGTGTTCTCTAGCAAGAGATATGCAAGACTTAAATTGATGCTCTACCCATTCTATATCATCTTATGATATAGAATGGATGATGAAACACATTATACACTAAACAAACACATTAACCATCCATATGGTTAATGCCTCTTGGTCCATGGAAGATTCTCTTACAAGAGTTCTTCCCAAGACTTACAAAGCCTTCCCAAGGCATAAAGTAGCCACCAAGATGTCAACCATTCATGATGATGGAATTAATTAATCTTAATTAATTAATTAAATCATATCTTATTTAATTAATTCATTAATTAATTAAATCATTTCAATAAATGATAATATATATATATATATCTCACATATATATATATACATAAACCCCAAATGGTGTGTCCGGAACCAATTCCGGGCGCACCATCGGTTCGGTCGGGACACGATCTCGATCGAACCGAAATTCCTCAATATGGATCAAATCCCTTATTCACTTTCGGGTCACTACTCGAAAGTATCTTCGGTAATTGTTACGTGTGTGACCTCATAGCCCGAGTAACGAAGGCATCGGGATTCTACGTATAAGACCGTATACACGAATCCCGAAGATCATCGAGAGAGCCTAGTCTGCCATTCGATGACCCCCGGCATTATCTCGGGTGAGACTACTGATAGTTCAGATAACTATCGGTTGTTGAACCGTATATATAGATGATATAGTTCACGGGCACTAATTGAGGAAATTGACACATCAATTTCCAACATCAACTCCAGACAGTTACTTGCCAGTCGCAGGTGATACTTACCGAATGGAAAGTCTTATGTTTTAGTTATACTAAATTCTAACTTTTTTTCAATCTGTCTTACACTTCAATTTTACTTCACTCATATGCGATAAATTAGAAGCATTAGTTTAGTGGCCTGATCCATTCATTTTAATATAGGGGGGTGCTATATTTCTTGAAACTAGTGCATTGATGACACTAGTCCAAATATTTGACTCATACTTCCACTGGATAAAGTACCTATATTCTGCTCCAGCGTCATCGGAGGAGAGGGTAAATCAGCATGGTGATGATTTGGCTAGTACCAACACTAATCCCAGTCCACACACATTGGACTTCCATGAATTAAACTGGAATTTGTTGGAGACTTTTACTATGGATATTTCACAACTTAGTCTTGCACTTCTTGCCAGTGATGTGACAGGTAATACTATCTATTTCCTTCTACATGTTACTCTGGTCCATAGTATTTCATTATGTAGGTGTAAACTAGTGCAATGATATTAGCTGGACTTAAAGTGTTACTTTGAACCGTAGCAAAAGTTCTTAGTCTAAATTTACAAGAGTGGAAAGAAATGAAATATATGAGTTAAATAATGCAAGAAAACAAAGAGATCATCTACAACTTTCAATAAGTTGAATTTTCACATGTCTTCCTTGTAAAAGATGCGTAAGGAACAACACTATTATTGCTATTACTTTCCATTGTGGACCATTAAGCACTCGAGAGTTATCCACAATTAAGTTTTAAATGTTTCTAAGAAGTCTGTTTGGGGTAAAAGGGGGTGGAAGTGTACGCGATTCAATTGTAATATTAGAAATCTGAGTATTTTGTTCTCTTCTCCCTTGTGAGAACTGCTTCGTCTTTTCAATCGAAAAAGATTAGATATTTATATGTTTTGTTATTTCTATTGGCCTGTAATGCCACATTGGTTTTACGTTGTAAGCTAAAGAAGAAATTCGACAAGAGTCAATAATATGATAGAATGTAGGCATAAAGCAGCTCAAGCAGAATTGACCTGTGCACTATAGCTTTGCCTTTCCGCTCTATTCTATGGTGTATAAGTCTGGCTTATTGGTTCACGTAGTCATGTACTTCATAACTCTCATCCTCTGAATTTGATACTTATTTGATCTTTCTTTGTGTGCCCCACCTTAAGTCAGTTAGCGCACTTATCACTAGAGATCTCAAAGAGTTATGACATGTCAATAAAGTAACACTGGACAAATAACAAAGTTCTACTACTACTACTGTTGGAATTATGAGATGTTTGACACGTCATAATTAGTGCCCATTGAACAATTTGATTGTTCGAAGTGATTACTTATTTAAGGTTAAGTTCATACGTATATTATTTGTTTGACAATAATATACGAGCTGGGAATGAATTCGAAATACATTAGGGGTCTTGATGGTTTTACTAGGACCCGCTCATGATTTATATGATAGTAAAATACTTGTCGATATTTTATTAACATATGACTAATGTTATTTCGATCCTAGAAGGTCACACACAAACAATGCGCTTGATTTTCAATACGATTGAAACTTCCGGGTTAAAAGTGTAAACGTCAAAGAATAAAGGGGAGGAAATTCCAAAGTGGAATTTCCACCCCATTAACCGTCCAAAAATGATGCATAAGAATGCATTTGACTTTTTGAATTCAAATGCACTAATGCTAGTCTTGAATGGGAGCTTGAAAAAGGGGGAGGTTACATTTGATGTACAATTTATTACATATATGTGTTATAATTGTGTGTACCTTATTTGACATCCTTATATGTTTTAATTGACTTAATTCATGTATTATATATATTTTGATATATTGGATGTTTTACTTTCATTGTGAATGAATGTTGGGATAAGTGATATGATCTGGTTTTTGAAATACAGTCTGCGTACTGTCTTTTATATGACGACTTGTGTCAAAAAGAAATATAGCCTGCGTGCTATTTTATGACGACTTGTGTCACTTTTATTTTATTATTTATTACATTGACCTGCGTGTCAATTATTTATCACCACGTGTGATTGTAATCAATAGAAGACGAAGCCACCGAAGGAACTGAAGGAGGACTGAAGACTTAGTTTAGAATTAAGTCTAGTTTTCTTTTCGGTTTTTAGATCATATCACTAATCCCATTTATTTGCGTTATAATTCTTAATTTTCATGCTCATATGATATATATTCTTGCTTGAGTGAATGTATATATGCATGTATGATCATGATTATATATTTATAACTAATCCTACCTTAAGTCAAGTAATTTGCCATACCTGACCCTAAAGTCGGAATAAGACATACGTATGCATGGACCTGCCAGATTGGCAGACATGACATGTCCTATGACTTGATCCCGATGGAATAATCGAATGATTTCCGATTCAGAATCGGGCTTCGATTGTTCATTCTGACTTTCGTCAGTAGGCTCAGGTTACTTGAACAGTGATTCCCATAATCAGATTTGGGCCTGTTGGCAAAAGTTGTCACCAATGCAATCTTGTAAGATTTTTGTGACACCGAGAATTATGCCAGGCATAAATGGTGATCATTCACCTACTCACATGATTAGTAGTCGAAATGTTGCGCGCTGCCGTTCGATTATTAATTATCTGAGTTCTCGGATACATTGTGTGTTTTAGTAGGATTGTGAACACAGTGTATGAGTTCAAATATTTAGATATCTGAATTAACGCTATGACAATGCTTATCTGAGTTATTTATTTGCATATTTCCGTTGTATTTATCACGTCTACAAACGCTTAAAACTCTAAGACCCTCCTCTCCACATTGGAGAAATGCAAACTTAACGGCACCAATTTCCATGACTGGGCTCGCAACTTGAGAATTGTCCTCAAGTCTGAAGAGAACAGACTACGTGCTCACCAGCATGCTTCCTAAGGTCCCTCCCACTGATGAGGAGGAGTTTTATGTCTATAAACAGCACATGAATGATTCTATAGATGTCCAATGCTTCATGTCGGCCAACATGGAATCGAATCTTCAGATTCAATTCGAAAAGGTCAACGCTTACGATATGTACCGCCGGCTGGAAAACTTGTTCCAGCAGGAGGCACGCAATGAGAGATACGAACATGTTTGTGCTCTCGTTGACTGTAAGCTAGGCAATGGACAGCCATCAAGTCCCCATGTCATCAAGATGATGGGCTTAGTCGAAAGACTAGGCTCATTGGGGGCACCCGTCTCTAAAGAGATGTCTGTAGATATCATTCTTAGGTCGCTGCCTGATTCGTTCAGTGGTTTTGTGTTGAACTACAACATGCATCAATATGACAAGACGTTGTCTGAGCTACATGGTATGATCAACACTGCTGAACAAAACATCAGGAATGCTAGAGACACTTCTTCTTCTTCTGTTTTGACTATTTAGAACAAGAAACAGTTCAAGAAGAAGAAAAGTGTCAAAGGCAAGACAAAGGTTGCCCCTCGTGCAACGGCTCCTACTCATAAGGCATCCAAGAAGGATTCCAAAAAGGATGACACGTTTCATTACTATGAGATAGTTGACCATTGGAAGAGAAACTGCAAGAAGTACCTGGCAGACGAGAAGAGTGGTTCGACCACTGCTACTCTGCCATCATGTATTAATGCTATAACATTAGCATGACAAGGAACAAGCTTGATGACTTGAACCCGACATACCTATGGCATTGCAGACTCGGTCATATAAGTGACAAACGCATTAAAGAGCTCCATGACAATGGAATTCTTACGTCATCTGGTTTTGAATCTTATGACAAATGTGAGTCATGTCTTTTAGGCAAGATGACCAAGTCACCTTTCACTGGTACGAGTGAAAGGGCAAGTAATTTATTGGGAATCATACATACTGATGTATGTGGCCCAATGAACACGCCTGCTAGAGGAGGTTTTCTATACTTCATTACCTTCACCGATGACTTCAGCAGATACGGTTACGTATATCTGTTGAAACATAAGAGTGAAGCCTTTGAAAAGTTCAAAGAATTTCAGAAGGAAGAAAACCAACTCGCCAGGACAATCAAGATTCTTTGCTCCGATAGGGGAGGAGAATACTTGAGCCATGACTTCTTGCAACACCTAAAGGAGTGTGATATTGTATTACAGCTCACACCTGATGGTACACCACAACACAATGGTGTCTCCGAAAGGAGAAATCGAACCTTATTAGATATGGTTCGATCAATGATGAGCACATCAGAACTCCCAACTAGTTTTGGGGTTATGCATTGGAAACCGCCGCTTCCACACTAAACAAATGTCCAACCAAATCAGCACCTAAGACCCCACATGAGATGTGGTTTGGGACTCTTCCCAAACTAGGGTACTTGAGGATTTGGGGATCCGAGGCCTATGTTAAGAAAGTTAACAAAGATAAGCTTGGACCTAAATCCGACAAGTGTTACTTCATTGGTTATCCTAAGGAAACCAAGGGATATTACTTTTATCTCAAACCCGAAAATAAGATTTTCGTGGCTCGTAATGGAACTTTCCTTGAGAAAGAATACATTACAAAGAGATATAAGAGTAATGAGACTCTTGAAATTGTTCAAGAGGGTGATGTAGCAGGTACTAGTACCTTAGCTGAATCACCTCAGGAGGTGGACCCTTCTTATGAAGAAGAGGTTCAACTCGATCCACGGGAAACCGTAGACGAGCCTGCTGATACTCAAAACATCCCTCGGAGATCCGAAAGGTCCCGTCAGGAACCCGATAGATGGTATGGGGAATTTTTCCTGATTGAAAGCGGGGGAACCCTCAACTTATGAGGAAGCCATGAAACAACCTGATGCTGATGAATGGCTCCTAGCCATGCAATCCGAGATGGAATCAATGTACCATAATAAAGTATGGACATTGATTGATTTGCCGAGGGGTGATAGACCCATCGAATGCAAATGGGTATTTAAACGAAAGCTTGATAAAGATGGAAATGTCCATGTTTATAAGGCTCGACTTGTGGCTAAAGGTTTCAAACAGATTCATGGTATCGACTATGATGAAACTTTTTCTCCAGTCGTTAAGTTTAAATCCATTCGGATTATCTTAGCCATTGCCGCATACTACGATTATGAAATTTGGCAAATGGATGTGAAGACAGCTTTCCTTAACGGGAAACTAGAAGAGGATGTGTACATGACACAACCTCCTGGATTCACAAGCTCGAAAGAGCCTAAGAAAGTATGCAAACTTCAAAGATCTATTTATGGTCTGAAGCAAGCATCTAGGAGTTGGAATCTTCGCTTCAATGAATCAATCAAAGAGTTTGGATTCATTCGATGTGAAGAAGATTCTTGTGTATACAAGAAGGTTAGTGGGAGCAACATTGCATTTGTCGTGCTATATGTAGACGACATTCTTCTCATAGGAAACGACATATCCATGCTTGAATCAGTCAAGGCATGGTTATGTAAGTGTTTCTTTATGAAAGATCTAGGAGAGGCACAGTACATTCTTGGAATTAAGATCCATAGGGATCAATCTAAGAGACTCATTGGACTGAGTCAAAACGCTTATATTGATAAGGCGTTACTTAGATTCCGTATGGAAAATTTCAAGAAAGGTAATCTCCCTATGAGACATGGCATCTCTATTAGTCGTGCTGACAGTCCCATGGACAGCATCGAAATAGAGAAGATGAACAAGATCCCTTATGCCTTTGCCATAAGATCTATCATGTATGCTATGCTTTGTACACGACTTGACGTTTCTTACGCTTTGAGTGTAACAAGTCGTTATCAGTTGTGTCCAGGACAAGAGCACTGGAAGGCCGTAAAGGCCGTTCTTAAGTATTTAAGAAATACTAGATCCATGTGTCTTGTCTATGAGGGAGATAAAGAGTTACAAGTTGTAGGCTACACCAAGCGAGCTTCCAAACCGACAAAGATGAATCTAGATCTCAGTCTGGTTATGTGTTTCGCATAAATGGTGGCACAGTGTCTTGGTGCTGTAACAAGCAAAACACTGTGGTAGATACTACAGTGGAAGCTAAATATGTTGAAGCATCAGATGCTGCAAATGAAGCATGCTGGATTAAGAAGTTTGTGAGTGAACTTGGTGTTTTGCCTAGCATTGACTAGCCGGTAGTGTTATATTGTGATAACACTAGTGCAATTGCTCAGGCCAAGGAACCAAGGTCACATCACCGCTCCAAGCATGTGTGCTCAGAAAGTATCACATAATTCGTGATATGACAGAACGAGAAGATGTGAGTGTATGCAAGATACATACAGACGACAACATACCTGGCCCATTGACCAAACCGTTGCCTCACGGCAAACATGACAAGCATCTATCAAGTGTTAGACTTAGATATATGCTTGGATGGTGTTAGGTTTAGTGGGAGTTATATTTTCTGTATATTGTCATAGTGAAGTCCTAATAAGACTATGTTGAATAATTGATTCAAATATATGTATGTTTATAGTTTGACTATATTTTCATACATATATCTTTATTTTGATTCCATTGTTGTCCATGTCTTCTAGAGAGGTCTTTGGGGTTGAGGATCCCAAATGAGAGACCCTCTACTAAGCCTAGAAGCAAGGGGATAACTCGTCCCTGATCAAATGTTCACTGATTGGAATCGAACATTGTAATGATCAGTATGTACATGATTGTCTTGGTCACGTTTCTTAGACAAGAAAGGGAGTAAATGTACTCTAGTCATGCACATGGGTATATATCTTGGAACTAGTCCAAGCTATGATACTGGATTCGACCGCCATGAGAAAACTTAGAAGATAACATATCTGTGTCCTAAGTACTTTTCATCGAACTTATGTTAAATGGTGATTCTTAGACCTGTATGGCGGGAATGCATTAGCATGAGACTTGCGTGCTTTGACTGTGTCAAACGTCTCCTGTAGAAGGGAGGCTATAAAGGCATATGTTGGGCATACTTGGAACATGTTGGTACATTGCTGTACATCAGAGGGGATTCGTACAAATCGGTTATGTCGATTGATTCATGAGATCTCGGTAGATTAATGGTGATTAAGATGGCCATCTCCAGTAGTAGTACTGGGTATCACATTAAGTCTATGTATCCGAGACAATACAGGTGCAAGAGTATGGTGGCACATATCTTACCATAGCTTGACTGTAGAATCGCGATGCGAAGGAATCACTTTACAAGTAATCGTCCAAGGGCAAGTGGGAGTGTTAGAATTATGAGGTGTTTGACACGTCATAATAAGTGCCCGTTGAACAATTTGATTGTTCGTAGTGATTACTTATTTAAAGTTAAGTTCATACGTATATTATGTTTGACAATAATATACATGCTGGGAATGAATTCGAAATGCATTAGGGGTCATGATGGTTTTACTAGGGCCCGCTCATGATTTATATGTTAGTAAAATACTTGGTTGATATTTTATTAACATATGGCTAATGTCATTTCGATCCTAGAAGGTCACACACATACAATGCACTTGATTTTCAATATGATCGAAACTTCCGGGTTAAAAGTGTAAATGTCAAAGAATCAAGGGGAATTCAATTGGCTTGTTTGACTTTGAATTCAAACACAATTAATATTGAATTAATTGGTGCTTAATTGTGGAGGCGTTACGTCTTTGGGTTTAATGTGATTAAACCGCAAATTCATCACACAATTATATTGTAATAAATGGTGAATCTTTGGGTTTAATGTGATTAAACCGCAAATTCATCACACACTTATTATTGTAATAAATGGTGAATAATTGAAAGGAAGATTTTTGTTTATAGTACCACTATATAAACACCATTTGATGGAAAACAAAGATCAACCTTCTCATTATCATATTTTCACTTGTAAGACAATTGAAAAGAAATAATACTCCCTCTTCCTTCTCTATTCGGCCAAAACAAGAATAACATCAAGAGAAGAAAAATCGTTTATTTCTTGATTCATTCTTTGTCAAATACACTTAAGCTCTAGTTGCTTCAAGGAAGGAATCAAGCTAGTGTTGGTGTGGACTAACTAGAGAGAGGAACGCTGGTTGCTCTTCCGCTGGCAACTCAAACACGCTTCAAGAGGTATACACACAAACTCATAGTTAAATGTGAATTTTTAGAACTTTGTATTCGATCGTTTATACGTTTTTGTATAATTTGATATGCAAAACATGTATAAATTAGGGTTTAGGGTGGTAGGGTTAGGGTTTAGGGTTTAGGGTTTAGGGTTT